>JASDQU010032036.1:0-22213 GCA_032191745.1 Picea mariana | reverse complement strand
GGGCAATATGACAGGAATGTGATTCATGATGGGAAGATGAACACATACACCCTAGAAAAGAATGGGAGAACTCATATGTTTCTTTCGATCAAGGATAAGGAAGTGAAAATGGAAGTAAGCAACACGGTACTTCTCATGAGTGGGAAGGAACTTCTTACAGAGGTTAAGAAGAAGGAAGATCCACAGTTCTTTGTGGTCAAAAATCCTAGAATTGTTTTGACCAGAATAAGAGTGGATGATTTACCCGAAGAAATTCAGAAACTGCTAGAAGAGTTCGTTGATATAGTAGTGGACGAATTACCTCATTCGTTGCCACTGATCAGAAGTGTGAGTCATCATATTGAACTGATACTAGGAGCTAGTTTACCAAATAAATCCGCGTACAGATTGACGCCGCAAGAGAACGAAGAGGTCAAAAGGCAAGTCCAGGAATTGTTGGACAAAGGTTTGGTCAGGGAAAGCTTGAGTCCATGTGTTGTTCCAACAGTATTCAGTCTGAAGAAAGACGGAGGCTGGAGGATGTGCACTGATTCAAGAGCCATTAAAAAAATAACCATCAGATATAGATTTCCATTGCCCAGGATGGATGATTTGATGGATTTCTTAAGTGGTGCAAAATATTTTTCGAAGATTGATTTGAAAAGTGGTTATCACCAGATTCGCATGAGGGAAGGTGATGAATGGAAGACAACCTTCAAAAAAAATGAAGGGTTGTATGAATGGCTTGTTATTCCATTTGGCTTAACAAATGTACCAAGTACCTTCATGAGGTTGATGAATGAAGTCCTGAAGGAGTTCATCGGAAAATTTGTCATTGTGTATTTAGATGACATACTAGTTTTCAGTAAAATAGTAGTGGAGCATTTAAAGAATTTGGCTACAGTGATGAAGAGGTTACGGCAAGAGAAGCTGCTCATAAACATGAAGAAATCCTCATTCATAAAGACAAAACTCATTTACTTTGGATTTGTTATTTCTGCAGACAAATTGAGGGTGGATCCAGATAAGGTGGAAGTGATCAAGAATTGGCCATCACCGAAGAACATATTTGAGGTGAGAAGTTTTCACGGATTGGCTAGTTTCTACCAGAAGTTCATCAGGAATTTCAGTGGAATTAGTGCAGCCATGATGGATACAGTGAAGAAAAGACACAAGTATATTCACTGGACAAAAGAGGCTGAGAAAAGTTTTAATCTGTTGAAGAGAAAGATTACGGAACAACCAATTATGGTGTTGCCGGATTTCCAAAAGACATTTCAAGTGAAATGCGATGCAAGTGGATTTGCAATAAGGGAAGTCTTGAGTCAAGAGGATAGGCTGATAGCATATTTCAGTGAGAAGATGAATGAAGCGAAAGTGAAATACTCCACTTACGATAAGGAGTTTTATGCTATTGTATAGGCATTGAAGAAATGGAGGCATTACTTGATTCCCAAAGAGTTTGTCTTATATAGTGACAATCATGCACTACAGTTTGTGACTCAATAGGAAAAGTTGAATTAGAGACATGTCAAATGGGTTGAATATATGAAAAATTTCACTTTTGTGATTAAATATATTTCTGGAACTGCTAACAAAGTTGTTGATGCTTTGAGAAGGAAGTGTTTGCTGTTGCAGGAGTTGAGAGTCAAAACATTGGGTTTTGATGATCTCAGGAACATGTATGCAGATGATCAGGATTTTAAAGAAGCGTATGAAGCAGCTGAGAATCCAGTTCTCAGAGATAGAAGCCAATGGGTAGATTACATGATCCAGGAAGGATTACTATTCAAAGGTAATCGGCTTTGTATTCCAAAATGCTCCATGAGGGAGAATCTACTGAAGGAGAAACACAGTGGAGGATTAGCAGGACATTTTGGTCACGACAAGACATTCGCCAAGCTGAATGAGTCATATTTTTGGCTGGGAATGTGAGAATATGTCAAGAGATTTGTGGACAGATGTCGAATTTGCCAGCATTCGAAGGGAAAGAGACAGAATGCAGGATTTTATCAACCATTTCCCATACTTGAGAGGCCGTGGGATGCAATCAGCATGGATTTCATATTGGGTTTGCCAAGAATGAAAATAGGTTTTGATTCAATCTTTATGGTGGTGGATAGGTTTTCCAAGATGGCACACTTCATTCCATGTCAGAAAACCAGTGACACAACTCACATTGCAAACCTTTTTTTCAAAGAGGTCATTCGAATTCACGGCTTACCAAGGAGCATAGTTTCAGATCGAGACACTAAGTTCATGGGACACTTTTGGAGGAAATTATGGAAGAAACTGGGAACTAAATTGTTGTTTAGTTCAGCGTATCATCCTCAGATGGATGGATAGACAGAATTAGTGAACAGAAGTCTGGGAGACTTGCTAAGAATCCTGGTGACAGAACACCACGGCCAGTGGGACAATATATTACCACAGGCAAAGTTTGCGTATAACGACTCAGTCAACAGGAGCACAGGGCAAAGCCCATTTCAAATTTTCTATGGCATATAGCTGAGAGGAATTTCTAAATTAAGGGATTCAGAACAAAATGCGACTAGGAGCGTTAGTGCAGAAGATTTCGCAGAAGTGATGAAGGAACTTCACAGCCAGGTGAAGGAGCGACTACAGAATTCAAGTCAGGTATATAAGCATAGAGTAGATCAGAATAGAAGACAACTTCAGTTTGAGGTTTATGACTTGGTTTTGGCACATCTGAGAAAGGAAAGGTTCCCAAGGGGAACATATAACAAACTGAAGATGAAGAAAATTGGACCATGTAGGGTCTTGAAGAAATTTGGGGACAATGCTTATGAGATTGAATTACCTGATGGAATCGGAATTTCTCCGATTTTCAATGTCTCATATTTGTACACATACAAAGTTGAGGAAGTAGGAATAAGTGGTGGATAGTCAGAGGTTCAGTGGCAAAAGAAGATGCCAGTTGCAAAGAAGCCACAAATGGAAAGCATGCTAGACAAAAGAATTGGCAAGAAGACCAAAAGGAAAGAATACTTCGAATATTTGGTCAAGTGGAAGGGCCATCCAGTTGAAGATGTCAGCTGGGAGAATGGTGTAGAAATTTAGAAGCATGGATAGACCGTGCAAGAGCTCATGGACAGGAGCCCATGAAAAATTTCAAGCGAGGGAGTATGATGCAGGAGCATCGCCAACATCAAGTGAGCCAGTGCGGAAGACAAAGACAGCTGGGCAAGCCAGCGCAAATTTTGAAATTCCTTGAAGTTGATGTGCAATATTAAATGAAGTCATTAAGAACAAGCACACTTGTATAATGTAAACGGACCTTGACTGATTACTCTCGTCCTTAGTAGATAGAGGCATTTATAGGAGTTAATGTAAGTAGGTAGAATTCAATTCTAGATTAGACAGTTTTAGAAGGGAAGAGGGAAACGAGATATAGACACCCTCATTGTGTATTGTGACATGAATTGAAGCATGAACAGAGAAGAGAGCATAGGGAGAGAAGTAGAGAGCTGTGTAGCAGACTCCATGTACAGAAGTTCGGAATTTAGATAAAGAAAGTTGTGAATTCAGACTCATGGTGTTCACATATTCTCTGTGTATGCATCTTTGAATGTTATGTTCATGAATGGTTTCTTCTTTTTATCATGCAGTTGCTTTTATGCTATGTATGAATGATTTCTTGTTGAATGTTTGAAATCTGAGAGAGGAAGAGTAAGGAGAATGAGTTTCAATTGTTTCTCTATCTGAGCAAGATTCCTGCAAGGAGTGCAGTTGAATTGTCCGCAAGGAGTGCGTCGACAAGGAGTTCAGAGGGTTGTCTCTGAAGCCCAAGAGGGGTAGAATTTTTTCTCATTTCCTTAGAGTGTAGTGGGGCACAGGATCCGTACAAGGCATGCACAAGGTCGAAGAGCGTTTAACACTTCAGGTGTTTGGAGGTCATCACAAGGAGTGTATGCAAGGATCCTCTTTGAGGCTTGAAGTTGTGAGAAGCTCAGGAGGAGTAAAGCCTTTGAAAACATTGAGGGGAATCGAAAGTTTGTAGCGCAAGCGGATAAGTCCAGGGAAGAGTCCTTGGTTTCCTTTGTAGAAATCATCAAAGGGAAGAGAACGATGGTTAGAAATCTGTGGGGAGGATTAGCGAAATCCCGCCAGCCGTCATATCTGCCAGAGAAGCGAGGAGGTTACGGTTGCGTCTGGAGTTCAAGCTCAAGAGATTGTGGACCATAGGATCTTCACATAGATACCCGTTAGCGATTGGATTGACCAGGGGTTGCATGGAGTTTAAGCTTCGTGAATGGAAGGAGTAAAGTTCCGACGAGAGGCATGGCCATCGAGATTTCGACATTTGTGAAATCGGGAGTCATGAGGACGAGTGATCGGGAATTTTCATAGTGAAAATCCCAGAATCAATTGGAGCCGTCCATCTTGAGGAGACAGGTGGCGATAATCGAGTGCCCGTCAACATTTCGGCGATTGGGGTTCTAAGTTGACAAAGGAATCATGTCATCAGGGCATCGAAAGTCTTGAAATCCTGAGGTTGAATCAGGGTCATCCATCTTGAGGGGACACATGGTGAAGATCTAAGATCTCGGGAAAAGTCCCGAAAGGGAAGACTCCATCGGAGTTTCAGGACTCGAAAAATCGGAAGTTCTGTGGGAAAGAGATCGGGAAAATCCATGTTGGAAACCCCGTAAATGATCGGAGCCGTCCATCAATTGGGAAATGTGGGAAAGATCAGAAGCCATCGACATTTCAGTCATTGGGACTGACATAAGTGAGGGTTTTGGCTTTGCAGTTGGAAAAACCCGAGGGTCAATTTGAACTGTCCATCCACTTGGGACGCGTGTTGGAAATCCAGAGGAAGTTGGGGATCGACATTTCGTGAGTCCTAGAGACAAGGGGAACTTGCAGTTTGGAATCGTGAATTCTAATTTTTCGAAAAGAGGAGAGCTTCGTGTGGGACCCTGTTGATGTCATCTCAACATAATGAGGCATCGAGAATTTACACGGTGAAAATCCCAAAGTGGCGAGGATCATTCATCCTTGAGGACGTGTGGTCGAGATTGAAGCTTTCGGGAAATTTCCCAAAAGGAAAGGTCATCAATCAGGAAATTGGGGATTCTGTTGACGAGGGGTTTAATACATTTCGACATTCGAAACCCCGAATCCCAATAAGAGGTATGACTGCGGACATATAAGAGGAGGTTGCGTGGACTGGGGCATAGCCAGGAGGGGCTAAAGCACAAAGGGAGCGCATCAGGATACCGGAGATCGGGAATTCAAGAAAGCAAGGGTTTGCGACATCAAGGATTGGAAAACCCCAAAACCCAATTACTACTTTTCTGTTGTGAATGAAGAAGGGATCGGGCATAAAGGTTGTAAGGTGTCGAAAAAGACCTGTGGGTCAAATTTAAATAAAGATTCCAGGGGAGAATCGAAGGAGCCACTTCAGCTCGAGTGTGAACTTTGAACGGTCCTTAAAGACCGGGAGGTCAGTGCAGAGGCCTTTTGCCAAGGCAAGGAGTGTGGCTACATCAGGAATCCATGCTTTTGAAAACTTAGATAAATCATGTTCCCCATACAATCGGCAGATCAAAGACATTAAGTACATATAAGGCTCTCTGAGGTTTACCATGTTGTACTAGCCATTTCTCATGTTCGTGAACTTCCTGTATTCTTTCCACTATGAGATCAGTAACCTACTAGTGTCACGAAACTCATAAACTTTCACCACAAACTCTGTATTTAGTATCTCCTCTAGGTCTCTAAGTTTGTAGTATTTTTGTACCTCTAGTGGAAGAAAAACACCAACACACTCTCCCTCTTCATTATTGACTATGCATTTCATCGTGTTTGTGAGGTCAATTATCCACCCCAGGATTTTGATGCAGGGAAAAAATGTGGTACGAAAAGATACAATATGTATATGTGATCGCCTGATGTTTGGGAAAGCCTCGTCATCCAATATCCTGACATTCGGGTCACTGTGAGGTGTAAACTCCAAGTAATCTTCCTAATTGATTTTGTTGAAAAGATATCCCCAATGCGGGAGCATTACTTTAGATCTCGTGCTCGCCTCTGTGTCGCCGAACGTCGACGGTTGGGTAAACTACTTTTTGGTGGAAGTGCAAATATATGATTCTCTCTTTGAGACAAAATCAAGCTCCCTTGCAGTGCCTGGTGTATACCCTTCGTCCAGTTCTACTTCTTTCATTTTGGGCCTTCTTGGTGAGTGTCTGGTCGTTGGATTTCTTGGAGATATTTTCTTGCCAAAAAAAAAATATTATAGTAAGCAGCCAACCAACCTTGACAAGTGTTATTTACGCAATCTTAAGTGTAGAAATCATAAAGACAATGATTACCTCTTCCTTGCAAGAGATTGACCTGATCTTACTAGTAATAAAAATCAGAGAGTGGGTTGTAACCTCCTTGATGCTTTTTTTTCCTCGCTTCTTCGTCTGCTTTGGGAGATAAGTGATTTGTGAACAAAACAACATTCTTGGCCATAAACCTTGCAAATTTAAACATAAATCATACCTACCTTGTCATGTCAAGTCTTAAATTCAAGAGTGTAAATGTGTTCTGCCCAATCTATAGCATAATCCTCACCATGCTTAGGATTAAATGCAATGCCCATTGGTGGCATAGGAGCGGTTTATTTCTTAGTTCATCGGTGAATTAAAATTTCAACTATTGCATGACACATGGGATTTTGGTGTAGGTTGCACAGAAACTTAATTTTTCTATCAAATCACAAAATTTTGTCTCATTTGAGCGGACGGTGTCCCATCAAATTACCAAACCTTTTCACATTTACAAGAAACTAGTATAATTGGTATCAAGGATATGGAAGGATCGCAGAACAATGAGGGTTTTACTAAATCCAGGATTTCAATGTTCTAGTAATCAACTGATAGTTAATGAGCGTTTCAACGTCGGTGGATTTTCTTTGACGTTGTTTTGTTGGCACCTCTGGGATAAAGTTTCGATGCCGACCCAAAAATTGCCCCACGATGTTGACATGGAAATATAGATATGGCATGGGGAACATCAAAATATGGCGTGTGTAATACCTGAGCAATACAAACTGCATACGTGGAAAAACATGTGGTGGTTGATTTGACCCTTGGGGTGTGAGGAGCGTTTCTTTTTGGCATCCGTGATTTTATTTTTGACATAGGTTACCATTCCCTTTCTCCCTCTTCGTTGATTCCGATGGTATATCGACGATCAATGATTGATGATTATTGATGCCTATGTTGACGATTTACCTTTCGGTTTTTGCCGATGTCAACGACACATCGACGATTTTAGAAAACGTTTTTGTAGGACATAATCAATGATTAGTGCACCCTTTCTCCCATTTTTCTGATGTCAATGGTATATCGCCAATTGATTATTATTTTTGTTATGTGGGCAATTTTCCTCTCATATTTTTCCGATGTTAATGATGGTTGCATGGCTCAAATTTTAAGTTGCATACACTTAGTCTAAATGCCATGTTTACTTAGAGAAAAGGTCAATTTGTTCAACAATTCCAAACCAAACTAAATGTGATCGATGATAAAACATAACCACACAAAAAAATCTTTGATCCCTACGCAATTGAATAAATTCAAAAAAGACAAAGTGGTAACCAAAAGAAAAATTCACAAAAAATTTTAGGATTTGTTGAGTGCTCAACATGTTATTCTTGTTTTCATTCCTTTTTCGTACTTTTAATATTTTTTGTATATGAAAATATTAACATTAACTATGCTATACATAAGAGTAATTAGTATATTATACAATATATAAATAGTGTTAACTATATGTGTAGAGAATATATAGTATATTATATAATATATATAATAAGTGTTAATTATATGTGCAAGATGGAATTGCTAAAATGCATGGCAAGTTTGACATACAACATAGAAGAAGTCATACTAAAAACATGATAATATGTTTGAGAGTAAGTAGTATATTATACAATATATAAATAGTGTTAACTATATGTGTAGAGAATATATAGTATATTATATAATATATATAATAAGTGTTAATTATATGTGCAAGATGGAATTGCTAAAATGCATGGCAAGTTTGACATACAACATAGAAGAAGTCATACTAAAAACATGATAATATGTTTGACACAACATTGAGTAGCAATACAAGTAGTAATATACATATTACATTAGACATAAAACATAATAGAAACAACCATTTACAACATACAAGAAACAAAGAGTTAGAGAAAACAAATTATCTAGAAATGTGTTGTTATAATATCAAATAACAGAATGTTATGATGAATTACAAAGAAAAAAAAAACATAAGTGTTTTGTTAGGCTTATTAGCTTGAAAATCATTTGAACATTAATGATGAATAGGGTAGATGGTCTATGATCTCATTGGGTTTAGGTGAAATGCATATGTCTTGATTCATTTTATATATCACATTCATTTATACAATAAATAAATTTAATAAAAATGTGTTCTAATAAAGTTATGCACACAACAAGGAGCAACTCATCACAAATGTTATTAATTCCTTGGAAAAGACATATTTTAAATATGAATATATAAATCATAATTATTTTCCCAAATAATTTTTAGTGTTTAAACATGGATTAATGGTCAAGACCGTAAAGACAAAAAATGAAAAATTTAATGGTTGTAACATCCTGGTAGGGTCTCTACACAATAAAATCACATATTTGAATTTGAAGACATACATTTTGGCAAGGTCTTTACATAGTAAAATCACATATTCAAATTTGAGGACATATGCCAGGAAAGCAAGTATTTTTAGTTCATGTATAAATTTAATCCATAAAATCTAGTAATGAAATGAAGCCAATCAATTTTAGAGGGAGGGGTGAGAGAAATATATTTCCTTGCACTAAGAGAGGAACATTGTATTTATTATAACGACCATAAATGTAGTATTAGAAGAACTAAACTTATCTTCAAACATGTCATTGGTGTTATTTATTTTCCTAACCATGTTTTCAATATTTGTGGTTTTTCTATGAATGTTTGACTAATGGAAAATAAATTGGAATATGGTAGGTAAAGCCTAGTTTGGTTTGTTTTCTGAATTCCTAACTCCTGAGCCGAGCTCTAAGAATAACCTATGATGAATTGTTCAACATTAGAAGGATACTTTACTCCCAACAAAATGGAGCAATGGGCTATCTGCATCATTCAACATTATATAGTCATACACTAATTAGGGTAGTTATGTAATGGGGTGCCTAGGACAACCATCGTATTGCAGGTAAACTCATTACCTGCATTTTCCTCATTGTTCAATCAGTCACCTCTCTTGCTAGATATCTAAATGGATGGGACACGAGTTGAGTTGGAGTTGGATATTGAATGAATGGCTCTACAACTTTCTATGGAATTGAATCTATAATCAGCACTAGGGAAAAGGAAAATGGATCTACTACATTTGGATATCCAACTACTACCACATTTTCTTGAGTTGCAGAGTAATTTGTTGAGTCTATATCAATTGCAGATAGAAATTTAGCTTTTATATTTTTATGTTCAATGTTTAGTATACATTATATAATGAAATACAAGGATTTTAAGCAAGGTGTTGGAAGGGAGGCTATGTCCAATTCACCATTTTCATAAAGTAACAAGGATAGATGCACATGATTTCAAACTAGTGGGGATGTGTTATCTACCACTACTTATGCATTTGTCGCATTCTATTGATCTAGAATGAATTAAACCAAGGGACAAGATGTTGATTTTGGAACAAGTTCTCAAAATAGCTATTGAACTTAGTAGGTGGATTCTATTGTTGACCATACAACTTATCAAGTATTTTTTTCTACAATAAATAAAACCAATTTCCATCCAAAACCCTTATACTCACCATTGGGTAGGCACTAGAAAGAATTAAGCAGGCATGATGAAAAACTAGAATTTATTTGTTGAAAATAGGGAGCATGGGACTTGATATGATTGAATGGAGACCGAGATATTTTCTAAGATGATTTGATTGTGTTGGTTGCTTGGAACGTTGGCATATTTTCATATTTTAGGGGCAGGCATGGTGGTAGGTGTCTGGGCCAAGTCATCAATGATACTATAGCTATGTAGAATCTAGAGAGATGAAAAACGAACCAACGAGATAAGAAGCTGGTGTAAAACTATAGAAAATGATGTTCCATAAGCAAGAGGCCTTTCCAGGAACATCATTATAGATTGGTAGGAAGGCCTTTCCATGTGACTATCCAATAAATATCTAAACAAAAAAATACTAATTTTATTATTAAATTAAAAAAATATAAACAATTGCATAAACTTTAAACAATACATAAATTTTAAATTCAACGAAAAAGTAATATATGATTAGGAACAAACTCATCACTGATTGATATAGTGCCAACTTTCAAAGACTAATAATACAAAAACATCATAGTAACTTCGATTTTCATGATTGAAAAGTATAGAGCCAAGAACACAATAAGAAGCACAAACTCCTTTTAGTAGTCAATGCATGTGCATTGTCAATATACATTTTCACACATAATGAATATAGATTGCCATATATGTGTATAATTTTATAGAAAGAAGATATTGGATAGATTATTGTTGTGAGAATAGTTTCATTTCAAGGATTGTTGATGTAAGAATAGAACATAAACGAAGTAATACTAAAACATGATGGTATATTATTTGATTTGCATGAATAAAAGGTGTGCAACAAAGAGCATAGCAAGAAGCAAGAAGGAATCATCCCACCAACAAATGCATATGCATTGCGGATGTATATTACCATTTATATGAATCTAGATTACCATACAAGTATATAATTTATGAAAAAAGAGGATATTGGATGCTTTATTGTTATGAGCATACCTTCTCTTTGAAGAATGTTGTTGAATTTCTTCCTTTGTGTCACTTGTAACTTTTTCTTCTCCTTCACTTGTATTTCTTTTGATACAAAGATGATGCACATAATGCAATGGACAATTAAATAAACTATTACGTGAAAAAAAATGTGAAGTATACAATATTATGAAACTAAAAATGAAGTAAAGTATACAATATACAATATTATTTGTTCATCCATGTTTATTTTTTTCTTATGTTCTTTTGAAGTGCCGATAGTTGTTTTGATGTACTCTACATTGTTCAAAGTAATTGAGAAAAATAAATAGCCATGGAAATAGGTTTTAACAAAATGACAACACAAAGTGAATTGTTGATGTAATCTTTTTTTCTTATTGCCAAGACTTGTACTATACCAACCTTTTTCCATCTGTAACAATTTTTTGATTCAATACTAAGAAAGTTGGTTTGTAAATATGCAACAAGGATAGGAAAATATGATTTTCTTTACTACGAAGGAAATACATATTTTTAAATATGTATTATGAATATGCTAGTATGTGAAAATATATTATGATTTATACGTATTTCAGAGCTAAAGTCGAAGACAAATTGGATCATGAACACTCCAATATGTATTTAATATAAAAAATTTGGACTTCTCATTATTTACATTTGACCAAATATGGTCAATAAGTGTTTTTTGTACATGATTTGTTTTGTCCAAGATGAGGTGGAGATTGAAATTGCACCTTGAAGTTATCCATTGTGAGAGAATTTAGTAGGTACAAAGATTCTATGTTTATTACACGAAATAAGGTTTTGTATACTAATCCATGTACTCGTATCCCAGTAGGGTCAAATGAAATATTGTTAAGTGTTAGACCCTGTGACCTATGTATTGTATGTGCACATGCAAGTTGAGTTGGGAATTGTTAAGTCTCACCCTAGGCATCTAGAGGGGATTCAGGAACCAAAGTTGTACAATGATGAGGGGAAGTGAGTCATTCCACATAATCACAGTATTCATTATCCATTCATATGCTATGTACATAGTTTATGTTACTTAACATTCAATATACCCTATGCACAACATTATCATACTTAAAATTCCTTCATTCATTATTTACTTAAGTGTGTATAACAATGACAACATACATGAGAGACATATTCATAATACTAAGAATTCATCATCATTGTGTAGTAACAATAAAAATCATAAACATAAAACACAAACACATCACGACACAGGGTTTTAACATGGTTCACCCCATTCTAGGTTATGTCCACAATGACTAGCTTATTATTTTATTCATTGAAATCCCCTTAAAGTTGCACACTATGCTTATAAAAATATGCAACAATAACCATTACTCAAACCTTCTTATCTATTATGCTACAATGCAAGCCTAAATCCTCAGTCATACCTAAAAAATACTCCTCAAGACTTCTTGAAAACACGACTAGCTCCAAAGAAATTCACATCATAAACTCTCTGAACTCCTTCTACCCAAAAAAACAATCTAATTTATAGCTTTAGAAATAGGGCTAAGAATGTTACAATGTGGAAAAAAAATTCCCAAAATACTAACTACTTTCCATCTTTTTTTCACTGCCTCCTGAACATGCTCTAGATTCCATGTGCGTGCGCTACTCCAAAATGTCGCGTAATATATTCTTGTATGATTCCCAATAATTATCAAAAACACTTGTCCAACATGCCCCCAACACTCATGTGTTCCTCATCACAAGCCACTCATGCCTTCTTCCAATTTTCCATTAAATTTTTGAATGTCTCCTTTGTTGTTGTGGCCTGCTCTTTTACCTCTATCTTCCTCTACAAAATTGTGTCGACTATTTTGGTAGTTACCCGATCCTGCATATTCTCGACACTTTCTTCGAATGTAGGTTTGGCTATACCTCAAGTGGATGCTAAGGTTGTTGTCACAATGTAGTCTTCTTCTTGTATTACCTCCAACTTTTGTGCATGAACCTATTGCTCTTCCTTTAGCTGATTCATTTATGAATACAACTTCTTATTCTCTTACATTGTTGTTACCACCTCTGTTGACGGTAGTGTACCCATTACTAATTTTAAATTTTGGACCTTTTCATGTGCAACCTGTATCTTTTGGATCATCTCCTATATCTCCCTATATTTGGTTAGTTGTGTCCACATGCCTATGGTTTCTAAATAGAGTTGATCACATTCTACCTTTATTTTATTTATTCTGTCCACAACTATGGTCATTGTTTGTTCCCTTTTCTCCCTTTCTTCTATTCGAGTACTCTATGCCATGCATGTTTCTAAGTTAGCTATTCATGCATGGAATCCATGAATAACTTCACTTACCTTTGTTACATGTTCTTCAATTTGGGCCTCCATATATGTCCAAGCTTCTAGGAGTTCTTTGTAGACCTGCTCAAATTCTCATTGCATCCTTTCTACCTTCTTTGCAGCCTCATCCTGCTCCTTCTTGAATTTTTTGTATTCCATATCCAAGGATACATTCTCTGTCATAACCTTTACCAACTTGTTAGATGTATTTTCTGCACGTGAGTTCATCTGTTGTGTCACACTTGTCTACAATTCTTGTAATACATTTGTTGGTGGTTGAGATAACACTAAGTCAATATGACCTAGTTCCCTTTCTTGTTCCTGCATCTCTATTGTGGGGAAATCTACCACCCATGTTGCTAACTTGATCAATATGTGTTCTCCTTCTTCTATTAATGACTAAGATATTGGTGGTCCTGCCTCCCCATTTTTTATATATTATGTTGTCAATTCATCCTCTATATATCGTAATGGTGCATGCTTTGCTACTTCTAGAAATTGAAACAACTCAGACATGTTTGCATGCATCTTTATTTTCATTTCTTCATGTTGGTGTGTCACATGATAGAACACATCATATGTTACTGATTTAACTTGATCACCAATCTTTTCCAAGTCTTCCTCTGTCACGACTTGGATGGCCACTTCCCTAAATACTTTCCACATTGTCCATTTCCATTTGAATTGTCCTATCTCAAGTTTTTTTCACTTCTTATTTGTGTGTGGTGTTGTCTTCTAGGTTGTTTCCTCTATTCTTTTTTCTCTTTCCTATTTGGCTCCTTATTTATCATCATCTATCACTTGTTCTTTAGGGTTTTGTCTCTCTGAGAGTCATGTTACCGCTGGTGGAATATTCCACACTTCATCCCAATATATCATGACATGGTCAATCTTGTCCTCAGTAACCATGTACCAGGTGGGAAACCATTTTGTATCTCGATCCTTTTTTTCTTGTACATACATATGATTGCACCATGCCTTAAAGAAAACCACTAAATTATACGCGTTGGCCACCTATGGTGGTATGCGTGGTGTCTTATTAATGTTTTTCCTAATAGTTTATTTATAAATATAAAAGGAATCATTGTTGTCCATCTACTACGCTTTATGCATAGTATGTCATGATTTTTTATAGTGCGCTGCTAGATATGGTTTATCCTCGAATCCCAAGAAATACATGTCATATGGCTCCCTCCATGATGATAGTGCAATTATAATTAACATGGAACTTAGTTCCTTTATCCTTCGCTTCTTCATAGTCAATTGGGAACTGGTTGAGTAAGAACGTCACCCAGTTCATATGGACACCCTATCTTAACTTATTGGACTTGTCAACTCTCTACTTCTTCTCTAAACCATTTTTTTTTATTTTTCTTGTTTTTCTTTATTTTTCTTTATTTTTGTACCTAAACTATAATACATTATGCTACACATTCAAGGCAGTTCAGACCAATACATGGAAGTATGGTTGTCCCTATACAGTTTCAACCTACATTTTTTAACTAACCCTTCCATAAATTCTCCATCCAAATTCTCCATTTGAACAAAACCTACTTTTGTAACAATCGTTATCACATATTGTCCTAACCAATGCATCTGGCGCTTCCCTGAGTGCTAAAAAAACTTATTGTCATATAGTAACAGTGAGTCTCCTATTTGAAATTTCTTCTTCTTGATATGGCTATCATGCCAAGATTTCTCACGTTCTTTATGTACCTATTTATGGAAACCTATGATGAAACACTCTTCTTCTAATTCCATAATCTCTAACAATATCTCTTCGATTGCACCATAATATGTAAGTTATTCCATCACAACAATATGCAAACTTGGTATAGTAAAATCCATTGGCATAACCGATTCGTTTCCATATGTGAACCTAAAGGGAGTTTGTCCTATCATCTTATTTATGTAGTCCTATAGTCCCATTATACTACTGGAATATTTAAGTCCCAGTCATCCCAACTTATATTGCAAACATTTATCAACGCATGTTCCGAAATCTTATTGAAGGATTCTACCATCTCATTTTTCTGAGGATGGTATGGTGTACTCTTTTGATGGAGTATCCGAAACTTGGTTAATGTTGCAATCATCCTAATAAAAAAATGTGTTCCCTAATCACCCATGGGTACTCTGAGGCATCCAAGCCTTGTGACTACAATCTTGAACAAAAATCATGTTGATGTATCTGCACTACATTCGCTAACTAGCTCTACCTTGATCCATCTAGTTAAATGGTTTGTTGCAGTAATAATGTACCTTGCTCTCAATATCCTAGAAGGTGGATTAATTGGACCAACAAATTCGACTGCCCATTTTTCAAATGATTGTAATGTCACATGTGGTAGTAAGGGCATATCGTCTCTCCTAGAAGTCTTCCCAAGTCTCCAACTAACGTCGCAACTATGACAAAATTATTTAGCATCTTTATGTCGAGTAGGCCACCGTAATCCTACGTGCATAATCTTATGAGATATATTTTTAACTACATAGTGACCTCCTACAACCCCTTCATGCACCTCTCATAAAACCATATTTCTTTCATGCTCCAATATGCAACTTCACAGAATACCATCCACATCTAGCTTGTATAGGTTTCCTGCTATCAACTATTAATCTGTTGCATTCACTATAAGTTACTTCTTCTGTGCTATTGTAAATTTTGATGGAGTGACTACTGTGATAAAAAATTAAAATATATCTACAAAATATTCCTCCACCATCTGAATTGAAAATAAATGCACATCTGGAAAACTGTCAGCCAAGTTCCTTGCATCCTCTCCTGACAGTATGCATGAAAAATGGTCTAGTCTTGAGTTAAACTTTCCTAGTTTCACGATCACCTTGAAGTCGTGGTCTTGGAACAACAAAATCCATCTACAGATTATAGCCCCCAACACTGGCTTGTTCACTAGGTATCTCAGCGCAGAGTGGTATGCATACATATTGAAGTATGATCCATGTAGGTAATGTTTAAAATTTTGGAAGGCATATACCATCACCAAACCTTCTCTTTCTATCGTAGTATAGTTCTTATTTGTATATGATAATTTCATGCTGGAAAATGTAATCATATGGTATATCTCTCCTTCATTGGGTTGTGCCAAAAATGCTCCCACTGCTATCCAAAATGAATCAACATGTATGTGAACTTGTTTTCTCCACTCAAGAAAAACTAAAATCAGTACAGTGACCATATTTTGTTTTAATGTAGATAGAATATTCTGACATTCTCCATTCTGTTGATACATCAATTCCTTCTTCAGCAAATTCTCCATAGGAGATGTGATCTATGCATATCCTTTGATGAAATTTCTATAATACCATGTATGACCTAATGTGGAATTCAACTATTGCACTGAAGTTGGTGGTGGTAGATCAACAATTGTAGGTATCTTGGAAGGGTCCATTATCAATGTCTTCTTACACACCACATGGCCTAAAAAAATTCCAAAAGGCACAAAAAAATTCATTTCTTCATATTTAATGATATCGAGTATTTCCTTCACTTATCCAACATTAAGAGAAAAATTTCAACATAATCTTTCAATGGAATAAATATTGTCCAATCATCTAGATACACTTCTAAAAAATTATGAATAAGCTCTTTGAAGGATGAAAAAAATACTCTAGAAAATATTACTGGTGCATTCTTCAATCCAAATGACATAACTCTATACTAGTAGCAACCCCATTCTGTCGTGAAGGTCATATTATATTGGTCTTCTTATGCAATCCTTATCTGGTGGTATCCCGAGAATATATCGGTAAAAGAGTAAGCCTCTAGACCCCCTATGTTCTCTAGTACTTCATCAGTAAAAGGCATAGGAAAAGGGTCATGTAAACATGCATTGTCGAACTTCCTCGGATCTAAGAAAATCTTGATTCCTCTTGTCTTCTTGTCTTGAACCACCATAGGTATGATCAATTCTGATTCTTCAATAGGTTCTATAATTCCAGCCTCTAACATTTTGTCTATCTATGCTTTTACCTTCTCATTATATTCTAGGTTCATTCTATATGGTATTTGTCACATGAGTTTCCCATCTAGATTCAATGGAATCCTCATTTCTCCTAATTCTCTAGCGATTCCTTTCATCTCTGAGAACATTGTTAGAAATAGATCTTGGTACTCGCACAGTAAGTCAACAATATTTTTCGTTGTTTCATCATTCTAGTAGTCTCCTATATACACAAACGTAGGTTTCTTTTATGTACCAATGTTCACTTTACATGTCCTTAAGTGATTTTCATATATAAATGAATCAAGATCTGGTCCTTCAACTACACGATACCCTTCAATATATTGTATCTGCAAATTCCTTGGATCTTCCTCATCTTGAGATTCTTCTACAACATTATAGAAATGTAATACCTCTTTAATTTCCGCAGTGACTCTGGGTGCACTATGCAAAGGCAGTGATCCCAACACATCTTTTGATGAAAAAATATTATTCCTAAAAAATTGCAATGCTGAGTCAACCAAAGGATTATCACTTTCAAAACTGAAGGTTACCTTGAATTTCCTATTCAAATATTCCCAATCTCCTATTCCTCTGGCACTTCTAGTTCTATGAACCAATTCTTGGGAATTATATCCAGAGTATGCACAAATAAGCGAGTCCATTCTTGATAAGGTACAAATATCCACTACGTAGTAAACTTTGTAACATGATCTGTTGGAAAACTTAATCCATTGTACTTCGGCATGATTCTTTCATTATGTGTTCCAAATATAACTTGCAATAATCTCTTACATTGTAGCCAATGTCTTATGTTATCTTTGTGTGTATCTCACCATGTCATTGAAGTCGCTTTTAGTGAAAAATCTAAGGCCAAGAGTCTCTAATGATATGGAATCTTCATTTCAAACTCATTAATAAAATATTTTATAGGTGTCAACCCAGTATACCTTGGAGTTTCGACTATTTCGGTCCCAATCCATCACAATGTGGGGGTAATTCAATCACACTTCCTAGTCGACACTTCATGCAGTCTTTTTTTCAAATTCTCTAGAGTGTCTTCTGAGTCTAATGTGCATGACTTTATTCTTCTCCAACTAAGTAAATCTTCATCTATAGGATTGACATAGTCATCCATTTGCAAAGTCATATTATATAAATTATTAAGGCCTTTTCTCCTGGATGGTACTACATACCTTTGTCCTTCAGTGGGGTCCAATGGCACAATTACCTTTAAGTATTTCATTTTGAATATCATATTCCTCTTCTTTAATTCAATGACCGTCTGATTATCAAATTCCCAATCGAGTCCCAACAAAGTTGGATATGGTGTGTTGCCATATACTATTTTTATCACTTTGAAGTTTGCTACATTGTGCACTCCATCAATATTGGCATTAACTCTTGTTAACCTTCCAACTGGAATTCTATTATGTTGGTTCTCTAATGTCAATCATATAGGATACCAAATCATATTCGTATGGTCCATCATCTACTAGGTATATCTTGGTATAACATTTACATCTGAACCTAAATCTATAATTATATTATCCATTTCATAAGCTCCTATCTATGCACTGAGCATGAAATCCCTATTGGTTCACTTCTTACTCTGCACCTGGTTAACTTCTCTATGTACTATAGTTTCTCTCTTTCTTAGGCACAATGGTCAATTATTTTATGTAAATTACTCAACACAAATTCATCCTTCATTAAATCCAAGAAAATTCTTAAAACTATTTTTAAAGTACTTACCTCATCAATTCATTTCTTAGAATGATCATAAAATAGAGGCATATCATATAGTAGTGGTTTATCATAGAATGATGGTGCAAATTAAATTGATGTTATCCAGTATAATCCCATCAACTCTTTTCTGGCTTGATGGTAAGTCTCTTTCTCTTTCCTTGGATCAAATAATGGTAATGGATCCAATGCTTTCCTTACCCACTAGCGAATGTTATTCCCTTGATATGTCATGTCCGCTCCAATTCTCATTCCTTCGCACACAACTACTACTATATTAGATTTTTCATCATGTTCTTTAGTTTCTATCATCTATATGTTCTGGTTCTAGTTTCCTTTGCCTACCATTTCGCTATCAATTGAGGACAATCCTTTGTCGCATGGTCCAATGCTCTACATTATGTGTATTTCATGCAAGGATTAGGGTAGTCTCTTTCCAAGTGTCCCAGATGATTACAATTATAACAAATGATCGATCCTCTTCCTCCTCGACCAAATCTGCCTCGTCCTCAACCTCTGTCGGATCCTCCTCCTCCACCATGGTTAACACCTCTCAAAGTATTATACCATGAAACTCCCCCTTCTACTGTGGCATTTTCTTCTTTTATTGTATAGGAATTTTCAGTACACTCTCTCATTCAGTCGAATGCATGAAAATCCTTCTCGTCATGTCCTACAGACTTGAAAAATTATAGAACAATTTTTTGGGCATACTTTGGTAACTATGCAATAATGGACAAACATTCAGATGATGTCCCCATGTCTTACATGTTTCATAATACCCTACTCCTCCTGCCAATGGGTTTAGTGCCCCTGTAGCCGTATACAATGAAGATACTGGGAATTCATCTTTACGATGGCATTATGTCTTACATGTAATACACTAAACTTTTTTTTTCTTTTCCTTTCCTTTTGTCAGTTATGAAAACTAAATCCTTAGTGCAAATAACTGTGACTCAACCTGTCACATTCTTATGCCATATTCTACAATAGATTCTTCTGATTATAATTATTTTGGCTATGAAGTGACCTTATGTTGTGTCAGAGGACAATGAATGTGTGGAAACAAACCTGCAATAAACCATTCTTTGTGTTGTTTGTTAGGAATATGGAATGTTAATCTACCCTTAACATATTTAAACCTATGATGGTAATACCAAACTTCCTCATTTTGTATTTGCTTAATTTATTTCATCTTTGTGATATACTACGACTCGCATTTCAACTTCCAAAATTCCTTTAATAAGGCTTGTCCAATTTTTGCCAATGTCCGTGATTGTCTCGCCAATGTAGTAGTCTACTACTTCATGTACCAAAACAGTGCACAATCTTTGAACATCATTTCTAGATGTACAATATTAGTTTCCTCATCCTGAACATTCCTAGAAGTCCATATCTATCACATATAAATATATGTTGCTCTAGGTATTCCGACACCGCTCCCTGGAATCCAGACATTATTAATGTATGATCTATTCCTACCATTGTATTTGGTGTAGTAATTACCTTCAGTGATGTTGAGTAACTCTAGTTCATTTTCCTACTTCCACTATTCTGACTATTGCTTTGACTTCCTCCACTAACTACAATTTCTCTTGTCAATGTTTTGGTTTCTACTTCATATCTTGGAGATGCATATGGGGTCATGGGTTCAACATAGATTCTGATATGAGATGTACTTCCTTCCTCTACTGGACTATACTAAGGATATATTTTTTTTCTCTTTCCTTTCTTTGTACAATGTGATCTGACGTACTGCGTACAGGTCTCTTTTATGAAATACTATGTGCTTGTCTTCTCTCTTAGCCATAGTCTCCTTCTTTCTATACCTGAATATTTTCCCACAATGCAATACTCCAATCTATCCTTTTGATTCATTATCTTCCTCTCTTTCCATCCTCAATCCATCGTATTCATATTCATATATTTCCACTCTCAGAACATTCGTTGGTCATCCCCCAATCTCCCTATGTGCTCGAAGGTGCCTAGCAATCATATTCCATCTTCATGACATTTTTGTCACACAACAACATTTTTATCTAGCTATACAATGCGTTAAAAAATATTTCAGATGAACCCTTGAAGAAGTCCCTCTCTACAACACTATAAGACAACGTGCAATCTATTGCAAACTCTATAATGTAAATCCCCAGTATAATATTCAGCCAAAAATCTACTTCGCATGAAACTTTATTACTTACTGTATTCAATTTTTTGATCAATTCATAGGTCCAGTTTCTTGAAGCCTTAGATCAGTATCCCCCAACATTATCCATTAACCTTTCTAACCATTCAGTCAAAATTATCGAAAATTCACCAAAGAAGATTTCATGAAGGTCTGTAAACACATAACTTTGCAACCATTATTCATCTCTGAGCCATGGGTTCCTATTATTTTCTCTGTAAAATTCTTGTTTCTTCCTCTCTAGCCATTCTATGATCTCTTCCTTATTTAGCCTCCAAAAAATTCCCCACAATTATAGTTCGCGGTCCCGAAAATAGAACCATTTGTTGGCACGTAGTGGGAAGACCCGAGATTAATCATTAACAAACCAACAAAACCCTTAGACATTAGCCCTTTCAGCATCACTTGCAAAGCAAGTGAAGTCTCACCCAAGGCATCTAGAGGGGTTGCAGGAACCAAGGTTTCATAGTGATGAGGGGAAGTGTTTCATTCCACATAATCATATTATTCATTATCCATTCATCTACTATTTGTGTAGTTTTTGTTACTTAACATTCAATATACCCTATGCATGGCAATATCCTACTTAACATTCCTTCGTTCATCATTTAATTAAGTGCACATAACCATGACATAATACATGAGAGACATATTCAAAATACTAAGCATGTATCATCATTGCACAACAATAGTGACCATTATAAACATAACACACAAACACATCATGACACAATTTTTTAATGTGGTTCACCCCAATTTGGGATACATCCACAACACTTGGCTTCTTATTTTATTCATTGAAATCTCCTTACACTTTTTCACAACCCTTATAAAAATATTCAACAATAACCATTACTCAAACATGCCTAGCCATTATGTTGTAGTGCAAGCCTAACTCCTAATTCATACCTCAAAAAAATTCCTCAAGACTTCTCCAAAAATCGACTAGCTACAAATAAGTTCAGATCATAAACTCTTTGAACTCCTTCTACCCAAAAAACCAATACAATTTATAGATTTACCAATAGGGATAAGACCATTACAATGTGGAAACAATGTCTCAAAATCCTAACTACTTTTCACCTTTCGAGAACTGCCTCGAACATGCTCTAGCTTCCTTGCATGCATGCTACTCCAAACTGTCACAAGATTCATTCTTGTGTGATTCCCAAGACTTATCCA
>JASDQU010032035.1:491-22121 GCA_032191745.1 Picea mariana | reverse complement strand
TTCCTGAGCAATTGATAGTTCCTCCATCTGCAATCATTACTTGAAACACTGGCGCTGGATATACAAAGCAATTGAGATCCTTGGCTAATTTATAGTGAATGAAATTATGAGTAATACCAGAATCAATTAAGACTATTACCTTTTTCTTTTTGATGTATCCTTCGATCTTGAGGGTTTGAGGAGCGCTAATTCCAACCAATGCATTACACGGTATCGTGGGAGTCAACTCTTCAGAAGAAATTGCTTTTACGTTTTCATCTTGAGATGGTTCTTGTTCTTGTTCTTTTTCCTCTTCATAATCTATGTAGAATAATTTCTTCTCACCACACTTATGTCCCTTTCTGTACTTGTTGTCACAATTAAAGCATATACCTTTTGCTTTTCTTTCCTCCAATTGTTGAGGTGTCAACCTTATAGGTTGAGGTGTTTTAGAAGAAGGAACATTGTTCTCTCTATAGATGTTAAGATTGGTCCTTCTAGTAGCCATAGCCATATTTTTACTTTCAACATTTATTTCCACCTCAAATGCATTCTCCAATGATTTGGGTTCCCAAAGGCAAACCTCATGTTGAATGTTATCCTCTAAAGTTCCTATGAATACATTAATCAAGTGCTCATCTGGAATATCAGTTACCTTTATATTCAATCTTTGGAAGTTCTCAATGTGCTCGGTAACTGAACCCTTTTGCTGGAGATTTATCAATTGGCTAAAGAATGTATTGTTGTTAGATTATCCAAAATACAATTATCATAGTTTATAAAGTTAGAATAAAATGATTATTAATTTAGAATATTAAATTAATAATCTAGAATATTTGATCAATAAATGTAGACTTTTAGAAATACATTATTGTTGTAAAAGATATGACTCTAGAGAGGTGTCGTATCTTAGGCTCTAAATTAGGATTATTGTTTTAAGATTGTTAAGATAGCATTTATTGTAAATGGACACTTGTTTATTTAATAAGTGATCCATATCTTGAGTTTGTTAGGACATTTAGCTTATATATAGCTCTTTGCAAGAGTATTGTGTTGTTCGAGTGTAAACTCTTGCAAAGTTTATTATGTGATTTCTTTTCCTATTAATAAAATTGTGTGTCTGAGGACACTTCGGCCATTATTGTGGTATCAGAGCTTCAGTAATGCTGCTGAAATGAAGAAGAGATTGATGATATGAAGAAGAGATCCCAGCATTACAGACCAAGGAAAGTCGGCACATACTCTAGCAATAAATCGGTCAGTTATTGTTCAATTTTTTTTTTTTTAAAAGGGAAAAGAAATTGTTTTTATTTTCTGTTTTCAGTCATTAGACTCAGTCATTAGATTTCAGTCACCTATTCCGGCCCTCACATATCCTGTAACCAAAATCTCTTCACCGTCGAATAGTGGCTCACCACTGATACTGCACCTACGATCTCATTGCCGTAAATGATCAGTGCTCATATGCCTAGCCCGCTATCTCCCAGTTCTGAAAGCTACGAGTATTACCTCGTATTTTGCCATCCTTTTGCAATCACTGTTAGGGTTCTAGATCTTTGTATTGCAATGATTATTATGTGAATTGGGCTTAATTAAATGATCTACCAATTCACACTGATATATTCAACAATCTGCCATTAAATTCACACTGATATATTCAACGATCTGTGATTAAATTCACATTGATATATAAAACGATCAGTCTTCTTCCTATAACTGTCATGTGCATACAAATGAAACTGTTCAATGCATCAACTGGTTTATTGTTAATCCGGTGGTCGAGGTGAATTGAACATTGGTTGAAGTTTTATTTATTTGCTGGAAGTATTTATTTGCTGGACGTATTTATTTTCTTGCTGGACGTATTAATTTAAGCCGAGTTCGAGTCTGCTGGGAATCATCGGTGCGAGCATTTCTCCCCTCTATAAACGCGTTCCCTTCTATAAACGCGATAATTCATGTGTGTGATTCACTAATATGTGGACCGTGGCACCTGTTAGTGATTGTGCTTCTTTATTTCAGTGAAGCCATGGCAGATGGGGGAGATGGTGATGGCATTTGTGTTCCGTGTGCAGTTCTGGTAATGACTTCTATAATCTACTGTTAGACTTCTATCATTCCTGTTAGATTTATGTCATTATTGTCAATATAGTGCACATACAATTGGATATTGCCCATATTTCGAACGGAAATTGCTGAAATTATCAGTTAAAAGAGGACATCTGCAAAGAGTCTACACTCCATTTAATATTTCTGAAAATTTCCAGTACGCTTGATATGGTAAAATACTTAAAAGACTTGAGATAACTTACAAGATACTATCATAAAACAAATAATTTTAGCCAGACCGACTGGATCGGCCACTGCCAGCTTCAACAGAAGGAGTCTCTGTGGCAACAACAATTTCCATTATTGATGCCATATCTTGATGTGCGTGACATATGTTGACAGGAATGCTTAAAGTGCTCTTTTCAAAGACAATAACTGAAGTAACTCTGACAGTTTTATTTTACATGTGAATTATCTTTTTATCTTATCAAGTGATTATTTATGTAACTCAAAGTTTTTTTACTTTGAGGGGGGGGCAAGATTGCCAGAATTTTGTAAAAGTGTAAAATTTTGAAAGTTCCTTGGAATTTGACTAGAGCCAAGTACAAAGCTCAGTCATTTTTTCCTTGTTTCAACGACTATACGAGGGTCAAGGCCAAGCCCCGATAGATCCTCTTTGGTGTGATGCATTTGGTGTGTTGTTCATCTTCATATTTCTTGGCGTGATTATTTCTGGTGCGTACATTCACCAAACTACAATGTCAAAATTAATTAATTTATTCTCCGACTCAGATAAACTTGAAGGCACAAAATCTTACAAAACATGGAAACGACTCATTGAAAGCACTCTCATTTACAATGAACTTTGGCGTGATATTTGTAATGAAGATACTAAGCCCACTAAGCCAACAGATGCAGTGACATTAGCAAAATGGGAAGTTAAAAATGCCAAAGCATTAGCACTTATTAAATCTTCAGTTAATGATGAGATGTATGTTCATATTGAAAATACGACTGATGCATGGTCTGCCTTGAAAGTTTTTAAAGATTTATTTGATACTTAGCCTGAATCCAAGAAAGTTTATCTTCAACTAAAGTTGCTTCAACAAAAATTGAATGAAGGTGGTGATGTCCATGAATATATTTCCAGACTTAAAAACATTAAGCAGGAAATATTAAATGCGGGTTTTCAAGCAGTAGATGATAGTTTTATGACTACAATATTAATAGCTGGATTTCCTTCTTCCTATACACATTTTTTGGAGACTTTACAAGTCAATGGCAAGTTAGACAAGCTTACATTTGATGAACTAAGTGAACTATTATCACAACACAATAAAACTTTTGGAAAGAAAAAACAAGTTGGCGAAGATGTTTTTTTCTTAGAAGCAAGCACAAGTAAGACTTCCAGTGACAGTTATAGCAGCAGAGGAAGAGGAAATTTTGCACAAGGTCGTGGACGAGGCCAACATAGAGATACCAATTTTCAAGGTAGAGGCAATAGTCAAGGTAGAGGCAACAATCAAGGAAGAGGGTATTTTCAAAGCAGAGGAAACAATCACGGCAGAGGATATTTTCACGCAAGAGGAAATAGTCAAGGCAGAGACTCTTTTCAAGGCAACAGTCAAGGTAGAGGACATACTCAGCCTAGAAATCAAAGCAGGGGCAGAGGACAAAATTTCGGCAGAGGGAGAGACTTCAGTCAAATTGTTTGCAGAAGGTGTAACAAAGTTGGTCATTATGCAAAAGATTGTCGCACTTCCATTGATAAAATTGCCAAGTTTCATCAAAACACAACACAGTTTGCAAATGATCGACATGATGATGATTCAGAATATGTGTTTACCTCATCTTCAACATTACAGATTTCCACTAATTTTCAAAGTGATTATGAAGATGCTTGGATTTTAGATTCAGGAGCATCTCAACACATGACTTTCAGACATGACTTCTTTTGGGATTTTCAAGAATGTCATCTTAATTCTGTTTTTCTTGCAGATAATACTAAACATACTCCTTATGGAAGAGGATTCGTTAAAGTTTATTTACCTGATATTGGAGAATGACTAATTTCAAATGTATGGTATGTACCCACTTTCAAAAAGAATTTGTTGTCTTTAGTCACAATTCGACAAGCGGGACATCAGGTAATTATGGAAGATGGCCTGGTGAAGATAAATTCAGTCAAACAAAATATGAAAACAGTGATGACAGTATATGAAGACAGAAAACTGTTAAGGATCAAAGGAACAATTATTCCAAGACATTCAGACTTTGCAGGATCAGTAAGTACAGGTATCTCCCCTATCAGATTGTGGTATGTGAGATATGGACATCTCAACTTTGATGGTCTGTCTCAACTGCAAAAACAAGGGATGGTTAAGGGACTTCCCACTTTCAAAAAGGACACTTCAAAATGTGAAGCATGCATTTATGGAAAACATAGTCGAGAAAGTTTTTCAACAAGTTCATGGCGTGCCAATCGGTGGTTGCAACTAGTTCACAATGATGTTTGTGGACCCCTAGAACCTTCTTTCGGTGGTTGTAAATATTTTTTACTTTTTGTTGATGATTTCAATAGACTAAATTGGGTTTACTTCTTCAAGCAAAAGTCAGAAGTATTTGCCAAATTTAAGATTTTTCGACAACTTGTTGAAAATGAAGTTAAAGAAAAGATAGGTACACTTAGGACAGATAATGGTGGAGAATTCTCTTCTAATGAATTCAACACTTATTGCTCAGACAATGGGATCATAAGACATCTTACTAATTTCTACACTCGGCAAAATGGAGTCACAGAACAAATGAATCGCACTTTGTTAGGAATGGCAAGATCTATGTTGAATTTTAAAAGGTTCAGTTCTACATATTGGGCAGAAGCTATCCATACAACTATATACTTAAGGAACAGATCTCCAATTGCTTCTTTGGATGGAATCACACCTTATGAAGCATGGTTTGGTTTCAAACCTCAAGTTAAACATATTAGAGTTTTTGGATCAGTATGTTATGCTCTAGTTCCAAAAGAAAAACGCACTAAGCTTGACTCAAGAAGTTTGAAATGCACAATGATTGGGTATTCTGATGAGAAGAAAGGGTATCGAATTTTTTCAAATGGAAAATTTATTGTGAGCAGAGATGTCATTTTTGATGAAACTGAAAGTAAAAGTGCTGACGGAATCGAAAGTCTTCTTCAAAAGTTAGAAGCTAAAGGAAATCAAAGAAAAGAAAAAGTTCAAAGTTCGCCAAATTCACTTAATTGGTATGAACTTGATTTTCCTTCATCTAAAGATGTTTCATCCAGTCCAGTTACTTCGACAACATCCTCTGGTTCTTCCAGCAGTTCATCCAAATCTCCTAGCAGCGGAAGTTCATCTGACAATGATTCTCCACCTCCAAAATCTTCAACTGATCGACGAACATCAGTTTACATTAATCCAATTTACAATAATGGTAATTCAGATCCCCAAACCAGTGAACATAAACTACCAAAATGGGCAGTTCAACTTTTGAAAGATGTAAGGCATGATGAGAAAAATAAAACGAGAACAAGGGGATCACACAACAATGAAGGGAATTTTTCCTTTGTAGCAAATGATTTTACTGAACCTTCTACCTATAAAGAAGCAGTCAAACATAAAGAATGGAAATAGGCTATGGTTGAGGAATATCAAGCAGTCATTGATAACAACACTTGGAAACTTGTTGATTGTCCTACAAGTGTTAAACCCATCGGATGCAAATGGGTTTACAGAATTAAATACAACCAACATGGCGAAATTGACAAGTATAAAGCCCGGCTTGTGGCTAAAGGTCTTGCACAGCTAGAAGGCATTGATTATGAGGAAACTTTTTCTCCTATCACTAAATGGAATACCATCCACTTAACACTTGCATTGGTTGCTCAGAAAGGTTGGAAAGTTCATCAAATGGATGGAAAAAGTGCTTTTCTCAACGAAGACTTACAGGAAGATGTGTATATGCAACAACCACCTGGTTTTGAAATTGCAGGGCAAGAACATAAAGTCTACAAATTAATTAAGGCTTTATATGGGTTAAAGCAAGCTCCTCGAGCTTGGTATACCAAAATGGATGAATACCTTAGGAAGGTTGGTTTTCATCGCAGTGAATCTTATGATACGTTGTATATCTGTCAACAGGGTTCTTATATGGTGATTCTTATTATGTCTGTAGATGATTTGCTCATTACAGGCAATAATGATGATCATATTGCACAGGTGAAAAAGGAGTTACATGCAGGTTTTAATATGACGGATTTGGGACTCCTTCACTACTATCTTGGTGTTGAAGTATTCCAACGTCCCCATCATATTTTCATTTCTCAGAGTAAGTATGCAGAAAAACTTCTTCAGCGGTTTGGCATGTAGGATTGTAAACCATCTCTTATCCCTATGGAACAAAACTTGAAACTTTCAAAATTTGAAGGGGGGGAATTGGTAGACAACACTATTTATAGACAGTTGATTGGCAGCTTGATTTATTTGACAAACACTCGTCCGGATCTATCTTATGCAGTCAGTATTCTTTCTCGCTTTATGAAACAACCACGAGATAGCCACTGGAATGTAGCCAAAAGAGTTCTTCGATGTATCCAAGGAACAAAAGATTTTGGTCTTCTTTACAAAAAGACTAAAAATTTTGTACTTGGTGGTTTTTTAGATGCTGATTTTGCAGGGTGTATTGATGATTGCGCATCAACATCAGTTTATTTAATGAACATGGGTTCAGCAGCAGTGTCTTGGAATTGTAAGAAACAAGCTACAATTGCTACTTCTACAGCAGAAGCAGAATACATCTCAGCATGGGAAGAAAAATGTGAAATTGTTTGGTTACGCAGGATTTTACAGGACTTGGGCATTTCTCAAGCAGAAGCTATATCATTATTCATAGACAGTAAGTCAGCCATTAAGCTTGCCAAGAATCCGGTTTTTCATTCAAAGACAAAGCACGTGGACACCAAGTATCATCATATCAGATCACTTATTGCAAAGGATGTCATCAAGCCAATTTATTGTCCTTCAGAAGATCAGATCTCTGACATTTTCAGGAAACCTCTTGGTAGAATAAAATTTACTAAGTTCAGTGATGAACTTGGTATCTGTTGTAATGTATTTTTGGATCATAGAGGGGAATGTTAGATAATCCAAAATACAATTATCATAGTTTATAAAGTTAGAATAAAATGATTATTAATTTAGAATATTAAATTAATAATATAGAATATTTGATTAATAAATGTAGACTTTTAGAAATACATTATTGTTGTAAAAGATATGACTCTAGAGAGGTGTCGTATCTTAGGCTCTAAATTAGGAGTATTGTTTTAAGATTGTTAAGATAGCATTTATTGTAAATTGACACTTGTTTATTTAATAAGTGATCCATATCTTGAGTTTGTTAGGACATTTAGCTTATATATAGCTCTTTGCAAGAGTATTGTGTTGTTCGAGTGTAAACTCTTGCAAAGTTTATTATGTAATTTCTTTTCCTATTAATAAAATTGTGCGTCTGAAGACACTTCAGCCATTAATTGCTCCTTGTATCCTTATAGTGTGCTATCATTTCTTCCGTGAAAATTTTCCAAGTGACGAGTGATTTGCAAGAACAAAGCCATCGATACCATACAAATTCATTAGGTTCTAAATATAAAGAAACAATTCGTACCTTTTGTGTATGTGGCACATTATGGAGATCAAAGAATTGCTCCATCTGAAGTATCCATGTGATTGGGTCCTTGCCATCAAACTTCCTCATATCAATCTTAGGAACGTGGTTGGTCTTCAAACCAAAGTTGGAGTTTCTCCATTCTTGATTCACCTTCCTTGTGTCCTCTTCATGAATTTCATGGGATGCATTTTCACTTTCAGGTGTCTTCTCTGTTACGAAATCTTTCAATACTTCCATGATCTCCCCTTTTAAACCATCCATATTAGTATCCAACTTAGCTTCCATTGAATCCATCTTAGTATCCAACTTAGCTTCCATTAAATCCATCTTCTTTTGTAGTTCATTTATGTCCCTGTGCATTTCTTCACCTTCATCAAGAGTCCAAGTAGGATTTTCTTGAGGCTTAGTTGGTTTAAAAGTTCCCTTTTTTGGTGGAATATTGGCCAAGTACCACTTTTGAACCTTGATTTTGAGGTGGTTCTACTAAACACTATTTCTTTTATTGTATCTCCCAAGTTTCAACCCTTCTGGGTATGAAATTTTCTTTTATGTAGTTCTTTGATATTTCTTCTCTGCAATTCCATAGGTCTAATCAAAATTGGATGTGCCAAGTGGAATTTATGGTAACTTCCCCACAACTTTTTGATTTTTGTCCTTTCTAGGAGATCTCACTTGTATAGCGCGCCCCGCACAAAATAATTGATATAAAATTCTGAAACTTGCACCAGGAATACTACAGACTGTCCACGATCCAATGAAACCAATCCCACTCAATTTGGATACTCTAGGAGGAAGTTATGATTTTTTTACCTGGAACACCTTCTTGAGACTAGTCCCCTTCTTGAAACTAGTCAATAGGACTAGTCAGATACCCTATCTTACACAGGGTGTATCTACAAATTTGAGATGACCCAGAAGATGAACCTTTTACCATAGATACTTTAATAATTTCTGTAAATATCCTAAAAATTTCAGGGTCTGAAACGTTACAGAAAAGTTTTTATAGCGAAAATGATGCAATGACTCATTTCAGGATGATTCCATAACCCTATATTGTACATGTTGTATCTACAAAATTATAAGGCCTTAGGAGCTGAATTTTGAACCCAACGTTTCTTGATCCATCTACTAAATATCCTCCAAGCTGTTTCTTCTGAAACGTTGTAGAAAAAAAGTTATAGCGAAAATGCCAAGGTGTCTCAGATGTAGTAGCGAAACCCCAAGACCTTGAGCTCTGATACCATATGTTAAGAACCAAATACCAATATAGGATAGAAAAACCTCAAAAAAAGTACTCAATGCCTTGAAAAAGAGACAATTTCAGATAATAAGCCTCTTTTAGGGGGCAACCTCCTTTTATTACACTTAAATGTTCAAGTACAAGATGATTCAAAATGAAAATGTCTCCTTGGTATATATAGGAGACTAGGAGGTACAATTAAAACTAATGGCCTAAAGATGACATAAATAAAATAACATTACTAATATAATATGCCCCAATTAAGGGGTAATGAGCCAATATTAGGGCTTAACAATTTTTGTCAGATCTACTCATATCAAACCTTCTTTTATCTAGTTGTGCCCTACTTTTCAATCTAGGGTTAAATTTATCAAACATACCTAGATCCATGCTTTTAAAACAAAAATTTTTACTTATCTTACCTTTTCAACCAAAACCTTTCACTGTTCTTACCTTTATCAGAGCACAAAGCTTTAAGGTCTTACCTCTTTAACCAAAACTTCTTACTTTACTTTTATCAGAGCACAAAGATTTCAGGTCTTACCTCTTTCCTTCAGATTTGAATTTTCTTCTTGGCACAGAGCTTCACAGGTCAAGTAGAATGTTGTGCATTAGGGCAACATATCTACGCATGGAGCTTTCTCTCCTTCAGTTCCTAGCAATCACAATTTCAATCCTAGCAGTGGAACCATTTGTTGGCACAGGGGAAGAGCTAGGGTTCAACACTTACAACAATGCACCAACAAAACCCTAACTACTGGCCCTTTCGAAAACACCTACAAAGTAGATGAAGTCTCACCCGAGGTAGAGGCAGGGGTGGTTGCATGACTCAGAGGTTTGCAACCTTAGCTCAGACAAAGATCTGTGATTGTAACACCTTAACAGAGCACTTAGCAGTTATAGTCCATTAATATTCAGTCTTAGCTTACAACACAACTAAACCCTAATAATAGATCAGCGCAGTATTCACACAGATCCAATAGATTCATGCACTCAACATTCCAACATAGATCAGATCTAACATTCATTCAGATTATTCAGCACTAAGACATCACATTAGATTCTTCTAAGCATACATCAGTGCACTAAGCATTTAACCATATAAACAAGAAAACAACCATAAAGCACAACAAAACCACAACACGGGATATACGTGGTTCACCCCCACCTTGGGGCTACGACCACCAACTCTTCTTCTTTATTTCTTTTTGTCAATCTTCTACATGCATAGAGCCATGATATCTTACTCCGTAGAGGACAGGAGATCTATGTGCACTCCGCTAGATCCTTCTTCGTTGAGTTATGAAATAAAGCCTCTTCAAAGTCTCTTACAATCACTTGCACTTATCTCTGCAAGTTCTCAACATAGCATGCACAAAGCACTTACAATTTGCACTTAGCACAATGTCTAGCCTTTCTTCGATCACATAGATCGAACTTCTTCCTACATCGCCTGGATTTCTATTTATGGATTACAAAAAGGGCTTAAACATGGCTAAACCCATGGGCTGACATCCCCATACCCATTACATAAGCCCAAAACCCAAAAAGCCCTAAAAAGGGGTCGAGATCCTGCGATCTCCGCTTCAACTTGCTCTCTGTCTTCGACAACCTATTGAAGTCCCAAAAGTAGGTCAAACATGACCAAGGATCCTCAAAAATTGGTCAAGGGCCAACAGGCAAACCATTTGTTGGCACAGGGGAAGAACCAGGGTTAAATGCTTACAATAGCGCACAAAAAAAACCCTAACTTTCGGCCCTTTCGGCAACACCTGCGAAGCAGATGAAGTCTCACTCAAGGTAGAGGCAGGGGTGGTTGCAGGACTCAGATGTCTACAACCTTAGCTGGGACATAGATCTGTGATTGTAATACCTTAACAAAGCACTTAGCAGTTATATTCCATTAATATTCAGTGTTGGCTTATAACACAGCTAAACCCTAATAATATATCAACGCAATATTCACACAGATCCAATAGATTCATGCACTCAACATACCAACATAGATCAAATCTAGCATTCATTTAGATTATTTAACACTAAGCTATCACATTATATTATTCTAAGCATAGATCAGTGCATTAAACATTTAACCACATAAAAAAGAGAACAACCATAAAGAATGACATGAGATATATGTGGTTCACCCCCACCCTTGGGCTACGTCCACCAAATCTTCTTATTTATTTCTTTTTGTCAATATTCTACATGCACAGAGCCATGATATCTTACTCCGCAGAGGATAGGATATTTGTGCACACTCCGCTAGATCCTCCTTCTCTGAATTACGACACAAAGCCTCTTCATAGTCTCTTACAATCACTTGCACTTAACTCTGAAAGTTCTCAACATAGCATGCACAAAGCACTTACAAGTTGCACTTAGCACAGTGTCTAGCCTTTCTTCGATCACATAGATCGAACTTCTTCCTGCATCGCCTAGATTTCTGTTTATGCATTAAAAAAAGAGCCTAAACATGGGTAAACCCATGGGTCGACATCCCCATACCTGTTACATAAGCCCAAAACCCAAAAATCTCTAAAAAGGGGCCAAGATCCCACGATCTCCACTTCGACTTGCGCTCCACCTTTGACAGCCTGTCGAAGCCCCAAAAGTAGGTCAAACATGACCAAGGATCCTCAAAACTTGGTAAAGGGCCAACATGCGAACCATTTGTTGGCACAGGGGAAGACCCATGGTTCAACTCTTACAACAGTGCACCAACAAAACCCTAACTACTCGACCTTTCGGAAACACCTGTGAAGCAAATGAAGTCTCACCTGAGGTGGAGGCAGGGGTTGTTGCAGGACTCAGATGTCTACAACGTTATTTGGGACACAGATCTGTGATTGTAACACCTTAACAAAGCACTTAGTAGTTATATTCCATTAATATTCAGTCTTATCTTACAGTGCAACTAAACCATAATAATATATCAATGCAGTATTAACACAGATCCAATAGATTCATGCACTCAACATACCAATATAGATCAGATCTAGAATTCTTTCAGATTATTCAACACTAAGCTATCACATTAGATTATTCTAAGCATACATCAATGCACTAAGAATTTAACCATATAAACAAGAGAACAACCATAAAACACAACACAAACACAACAAGGGATATATGTGGCTCACCCCCACCCAGGGTCTATGTCCACCAAGTCTTCTTCTTTATTTATTTCTAACAATCTTCTATATGCATAGAGCCATGATATCTTACTCCGTAGAGGACAAGAGATCTGTGTGCACTCCACTAGATCCTTCTTCCCTAAGTTACATCGCAAAGCCTCTTCACAGTCTCTTACAATCACTTGCACTTAGCTCTATAGGTTCTCAACATAGCATGCACAAATCACTTACAAGTTGCACTTAGCACAATGTATATCCTTTCTTCGATCACATAGATCAAAATTTTTCCTACATCGCCTAGCTTTCTATTTATGCATTATAAAAAGGGCCTAAACATGGGTAAACCCATGGGATGACATCCCCAAACCCATTACATAATCCCAAAACCCAAAAATCCCTAAAAATTGGCTGAGATCCCACGATCTCCGCTTCGACTTGCGCTCCACCTTCGACAGCCTGTCGAAATCCCAAAAGTAGATCAAACATGACCAAGGATTCTCAAAACTTATTCAAGGGCCAATAGCTCTGGAAAGTTAGAGATCTTAAATATGCGAAGATCGAAAATCTGAAATGAATAAGGATCGTCGAATTTGGAGGACACACGGGGAACTTTGGATCAGAACTATTGGTCAACAGACCATGCCAGCAAGGATATGTGGTAGACCACGTCAGCATGAAAATGTGCCACATGAGGATCCACGTCAGCAAGACTACATTAGTAAGGACATGTGGAGCAATCATACAATGACAAGTGTTAAGTTGATCCGACATCTCAGTTACGTGCAAATCACAAATTCGAGTGACATGTGGTAGCTACTATGCTCATGACACGTCAACAAGTGACGCAAGTAAGTTACGTCACTTCGGGAGTTTTTCTTCAGGAGTTTTACCACCAGCACTCGCCTAAAGTCCTGAAGTCCCCAATGTCGAAGACTTGAAGTGGATGCGAGACGTCCAATCTGAAGATCATTTTGGGAGTAGTCTTATCCGTAGATCTACTACAGTGGAAGGATAGAGTAAGAGGAAACGTTAACCGACAAAAAGCGGTCTCCACTATATTAGGACTTACCACAACAGGTGATCACTCTGGAGGAAAGACCTTATTGAGATCTAAAATCTCTGAAGTGCAAAGTTTCGTCAGTCCTCCATCACATCAGAAGATTGAATCATGACCGTTGATTTGATGAACACTCATGCACTCGCTTAGCCTAATGTTTGGTCACCGTCGATAGTCATATGATATAAGATTTTTAAAAGGAAAATTATAGATGTCGCTATAGTTGGTAAGCTCGAGGTTATGTAATGCTCGGTCACATGATAATGATTTGAAGGAAGCGCCTCCATAGAATTTGGTCTTTGTGAAATTAGTAGAGATTTGATCGAGTTTAAAGGATGAAATTGATCCATATTTGTGATCAATTTCTAAAACTCCTTCATGATAAAAATGTTAAAACAATGATTATGGCTAAGTTAGACGAAGAGGTGTGATGCTCCAAATAAAGGGAAAATGTGTATAACACTCACACTATTTTTAAGAATATATAAAAAAGAAAGAGAAGTGAAAATAAAGTGTCTATGTAGTCCAGATCAAAAGATCAAAAGCTGAAGCAGATTCCAGGAAGAAAAGCTAATACCTATGCATTAAGGGTGGTTGGATGGTGCAAGGGCAGGTTGGTGCATGTAGAGGGAGTTTGTGCTTCCTTGTTAGTTGTAGCTGATTAAAACAGGGGGTCATAGCCTCCTACCAGTTGGTGTTGGTAAACCAGGGTGTGGGTGCATCCCAATCAGTTGGTGTTGATAAAAAAGGAAGTACATGTTCCTTCTATGTAACATGTAAAACAAATTTTGTAGTTAATTTAAAAGAGTTCGTGGTTTTCCCAATTGGGTTCCATGATAAAATACTGTGTTAAAATTATGTTTGTATTAATAAATGATATAATTGTTCTTTCACTGATTCACCCCCCCCTCTCAGTGACAGGATCTGATCCTTCAATTGGTATTAGAGTAGGTTCCTTCAACACAGTCTAATAAACTTGAAGGTAGATCCTGAAGATGGATTAAAAAGAAGGAATGCCCAACAAAAAAGCACCATTGTTCAATGGAGGAGGTTATTCCCTGTGAAAAAAGAGAATGAAAAACTTCTTGTTGGCTCTTGGTTTTGATATCTGGTAATCTGTTGTAGATGGTTACACTGCATCAACTACACTCAAAGACGCTGCAGGAAAGAAAATTTGTAATGAAAACTCAAGAGCAGTTAATGGAATTCTAGCAGGGTTGACTAATTCTATATGTGTTAAGGTTATGCATTGCAAATAAACCAAAGAAATCTTGGACAAGTTGGAGGTTGTATATGAAGGAGATGACAAAGTCAAAGAATCCAAACTATAGACCTATAGAGATTAGTTTGAAAATATGAAAATGAAAGAAGAAGAAAATATTGTTGAGTACTTTCATAGGGTAGATGAAGTGGTTAACTCAATTAGAGCAGCATGAAAAGAGATTACAGATAAACCCATTGTGCAAAAAATACTAAGATCATTACCTATGAGATATGATGCAAATATTTCATCAATTGAATATAGATCTGATCTAGACACACTCACAATTGATCAACTCCATGGAATTTTTACAACATATGAAATGCGAACAGGGAATGATAAATCAACAAAAGATGAAACAATTTTCAAAGCATCTAAGACAAATATAAATCAGAAGCAAAAGCTTCAATCCTTCCATATGAATAATCTGATGTGGAATAATCCAATTTCATTAGAAAACTTCAGAAAGGATCAGGGAAGTACAAAGGCAAGCTTCCTTTCAAATGTTTTAACTGTGGAAAAGTTGGTCATTTTGCATCCAAGTTTCCCTATCCCAAGGAGGACCCCGAAGATGAAGAAAATAAAACCAAACAATACAAGAAGAAGGAAAAACCCAACTACAAGAAAATGTTTTACAAAGGGAAAAATAATTTCTACTCAAAAGAAGAAAACAACAGCTCGTCAGAGTTTAGTGACAACGATGAATCTAATGATGATGAAGTCCTTTTCTTAGGTATTGAAGAATCTAATCAGATAGAAAAAGTTAAACATGAGAAGGAGTTAGAAGATGAATCAGATGTTAATATGGAGGAAAAACTTCTCAGTGCCTTGGATGAATTAAGAAAATACAAAACCAGATATTGACAATTGAAAAGTTTTGTAGTTGAACAAAAGGAAAAACATGAACAAGAAGAAAAGGAGATGGAAAAACTCATGAACAATCTGAAAAAACAAATCTTAGAAGCAAATAAAATCGAAGAAAATCTGGAAAAGTCTCTTAAGGAAAAACAAATAACTTGTGAAAGAATGGAGGCATAAATAGTTCATCTAAAAAAGGAACTGGATGTAAAAATCATTCAAACAAAATATGAAAATAGCTTTAAAATATTAGATAAGATTATTACCACACAAAGGGATTCAAGTAATAAAAATGGAATAGGTTATTCTCAAAATAAAAGCCATGTTAACTCAAAATATTATGCAGATACTCTCCTTAGTACATTCAAGAAGAAAAGTGAAGAGAAGATAAGTAATGATCAGAACTCCAGAAGATTACTTTCACCTATCAGGAAGGAAGACAAGACAATACCAAAGAAGTTATATCAAAACAAGTATCCTCACATTTTCCTTGGTTATTGCTTTGCATTCTCTAATTTCCAACACAAAGCTATAAATTGTAGAGCATATAGAAAGAAAAATGTGAAGGTTAATAACTATATCCTTAAGGATAAACAAGCAACAAATTGAATTAAAAGCAGAAACTATAAATCATTTTCACCTTTACAAGAAGGGAACTTACAATGCTTTAGATGTCATAACCATGGACATAAGGCCATTAATTGCAGATTAATGGAAGTCTCAGAACAACCAAAGTTCATTAGAGAGCAAAAAAAACTTTGGAGAGAAAAAACATAAAAAAATGAATGTCTTATTTCCCTAAAAGCTCAAGATAAAAAGGATCTCTGGTATGTTGACAGTGGGTGCTAAAAACATATGACAGGTAACAAGGATAAGTTTTTAGACTTAAATAAACAAAAAGGTAAAGTTACATTTGGTGATAATGCTTCAAGTAACATACTTGGGAAAGACACTGTGAGTTTGGGAAAAGACAAAGCCAGAAATGTGCTACTCATCGAAAAATTGAAGCCTATTTTATTAAGTGTTAGTCAAACCTGTGATCAGGGGCACTTCTGCATCTTTGATTCCCAAAAATGTGATATTAGGAGAGAAGACATAGTAAAATTAGCTGGTACTTCTCCTAGAACTCCTGAAAATGTATATATACTATATGCAAAATTGAATGAAGAGTGTCATATAAATTCAGTAGATGAAAGTTGGCTATGGCATAGAAGGTTGGGACATATTAACTTTGACAATATTGTGAGTGTCAAGAACCTTGGTTCAGTAATAAACTTGCCAAAGATCATAAAACCCTGAAATGCTATGTGTAGACACTGTCCACTAGGGAAGCAAACTAGAATAAGATTCAAGGCAAAAGAATACACAACCTCTAAACCTTTAGAGCTTGTTCACACTGATCTATGTGGACCTATGAGGACCAAGAGTTTACAAGGAGAGTCTTACTTTATGTTGTTTGTTGATGATTTTACTAGAATGGGTTGAATATGCTTTCTCAAAGAAAAATAAGAAGAACTTAACAAATTCAAAACCTTTAAAACCCTTATTGTAAATGAAAATGAAACAAAAATTAAATGTCTTAGATATGATAATGGTGGTGAGTTCAACTCAAAAGAGTTTGATCTCTTCTGTGAAACCCATGGAATAAAAATACAATTTTCTGCTTCCAAAACACCTCAGCAAAATGGGATCGCTAAGAGAAAGAATAGAACAATTAAGGAGGCTGCAAGGACTATGCTCAATGAAGAAAAATTTTCAGATGGATATTGGAGGGAAGATGTAAGCACAATAATATACATATTGAACAGAGGTCAGCTCAGGGTTAATAGTGATAAGACCCCTTATGAACTATGGTTTGGAAGAGCTCCATCAGTAAAATACTTCAAGGTCTTTGGAAGTAAATGCTACATCAAAAGACTAGATGAGAGTCTTGGAAAATTTGATGTTATATCTGATGAAGATATTTTTTTTGGATATGCTTCAAACAAAATATCATACATATGCTACAATCTTAGATCACATAATATTGTTGAGAGTGCAGATGTCAAGGTGGATGACCTAAAAACGATAAGGATAAAAAATCAAGAGACCATACCTGAAAATGAAGATGAAGATGATGATGAGACAATCGACACACAAGTAGAAGAAGTAGAAGAGAATGAAAAAGAAAGGGAAGAGGATGATATGAATACTAGTGAAAGCAAAGAATATAGTCAATATGTAGATATACGAGAATAATTCCCAAGAAGAGATACAAAGACACGCTCAAGAATTACTCAAAAGAATCATCTTGAAGAACTGATTATTGGAGATATGAATGATGGAGTGCACACAAGAAGACAACTATTGTATCAAACAGAAATAGAATTGTTGACACATGTTGAGCCTAGATCAATCAAAGAGGCATGTAAAGATGAAAATTGGATCAAAGCTATGAATGAAGAATTGGACCAAATTGAAAAAAATCAAACTTGGGAACTAGTTCCAAGACCAAAAGATAAAAATGTTATTGGAACTAAATGGGTATATAAAAATAAAATGAATGAAGATGGGCAAGTGATCAGGAACAAAGCCAGATTAGTATGCAAAGGGTATGCTCAGGTTGAAGGAGTAGACTATGAAGAAACATTTGCACTTGTGGCCAGATTAGAGGCAATTAGGATGTTCTTAGCTTTTTCCAGCTACAGAAAATTTAAAGTGTACCCAATGGATGTCAAGTCAGCATTTCTCAATAGAAAGTTAGAAGAGGAAGTCTATATTGAGCAACTAGAAGGGTTCCAATTAACCAACAAAGGAGACTATGTTTGTAAACTAAAGAAAGCACTCTATGGGCTAAAACAAGCACCTAGAGCATGGTATGCAAGGCTAGATTCTTACTTACAAAAATAGGGCCTAAAAAGGGGATCAACATACAACAATCTTTATTATAAAATTGATGGTAATAACATGATTATTGTGTAAGTATATGTTGAAGATATTATATTTGGCAGTGATGATGATAAAATGAGTAAGGAATTTGCTAGGATGATGCAACAAGAATTTGAAATGTCTTTGCTTGGTGAATTGAATTTCTTTCTTGGATTACAAATAATTCAGTCCAAAAGAGGTGTCTTTATCCATCAGTCTAAATATGTTAAGGATATGCTTAAGAGATTTCAGTTAGAGGATTGCAAACTTGTTAGTACATCTATGACATTTGGATGCAAACTAAGAAAGGATGATGAGTCCAAATCTATAGATACAAAACACTACAGATCAATGATTGGCAACCTACTCTATGTAACAACTTCTAGATCTGATCTCAAGCAAGTTGTTGGGATGGTGGCTAGATTCCAGGTAACACCTAAGGAGAGCCATGTTCAAGCAGTAAAAAGAATCTTTAGGTATTTGAAAAGAACCATATATCTTGGTTTGTGGTACCCTAGCAAGAGTTCATTAACATTAAAATCCTATTCAGATGTTGATTGGATAGGAAGTGTAGATGACAGAAAAAGTACAAGTGGAGGATCATTCTTTTTGGGAGAATCACTGGTTGCTAGGATAAGTAAGAAACAATCCTCAATTTCTATGTCTAGCACTGAAGCTGAGTATATTGCAACAACATAATGTTTCACAGAAGTGGAATGGATGAAACAAACTCTAAAAAACATCAAAATAGGATTTGAAGAACCCACTACTATCCACTGTGATAATACAAGCGCGATAAGTCTTTCTAAAAACCCTTTCCAACACTCAAAATCGAAACACATTCCCATAAAGTACCACCATCTAAGAGATCAGGGTGAAAATAAGAACATTAAATTGGAATATGTTCCAACACAAGAACATGTGGCATATATTTTTACAAAACCCTTAAGCAGAGATTTATTTGGATATCTTAGGCAAAAATTAGGAGTAATCCTTCTTCCTACCTAAATCTCTCAAGAAAATAATGCATCAGTTGGCACCTATTTAGGGGGAGATAGCAATCAATGTCAGAATGAGTCATTCAATTATGACAAGAAAAGTGTGATTGCAGGAGGAGTTACAAATGGTCAAAGAAGTATTTATACAGACAGATCATAGGAGAATAAAACTTTTTCCATTGATGCCAAAGGGGAGAGTAACTTCAGAGGACAGAAGCATCACCATTGGGGGAGAATGTGTATAAATTTGGTGTGTTTCCCTCAATGACAAAGGGAGAGATTGTTGGAAATATTCTCATTCATGTGTTGTCATTGATGTCAATGGTCATAGTAAGCAGAGCAGTAAGGTTAATCTCAGGAAGAAAAAAAATCGAAAGAAGAACATCACATTAAGGCTGAAGAAATTTTTAATTATTGTTGTTCACGATAGGATCAACAATGTTCCTATGATAAAATCTCTGGAGGGTTAGCAAACATAGAACAAATCAAGACCATTGATGCCCAATCGCCAAATATATGGTAGGGATAAATTGTAGAGATTGGAAGTAGAATTAAACTACTCGTTAATTACAATCCCGCAATCTGTCGAGATCATTAGATCTTATAGATTCAAAGAGATGCAACTGTTGGCCCTTGACCAAGTTTTGGAGATCCTTGGTCATGTTTGACCTATTTTGGGACTTCGATAGGATGGTCGAAGGTGGAGCGCAAGTCAAGGAAGAGATCGCAGGATCTCGGCCCCTTTTTAGGGCACTTTTGGATTTAGTGTTTATATAACGGATATGGGATGTCGGCCCATGGGTTTACCCATGTTTAGGCCCTTTTTGTAATGTATAAATAGAAATCTAGGCAATGTAAGAAGACCATGTTTTGTGTGGGTGATGCTAGGTGCTAAGTGCAAGTAATTGTAAGAGGCTCTGTGCTTAGTGTATGTTGAGGCTGTAGAGCTAAGTGCAGGTCATATGTAGTGATTTGTGCACATACTGTGTAAGGAGGATTTGTGCTGTAATCTAGCCTGGGGAAGGAGGATCTGGCGAGGTGTGCGCAGATATCCTATCCTCCATGGAGTAGGGTTTTTATGCTTGATGCCTGTAAGAAGCTAGACATAAGATAATAGAAGAGAAGAATAGTTGGTGGACGTAGCCCCACACTGGGATGAACCACATATATCTCGTGTTATGGTTTCTTTGTGATTTATGGTTATTGTCTTGTTTATATAATTTAAGCTTAAGTGTAGTAATGAATGTTTAGATGAATCTAATATGATAGCTTAGTGCTTGGTAATGTGAATGAATGCTAGATCTGATCTCTTTCTCTGTGCTAAGTGCTTAGATGTGTTAGATCTGGTTGAATACTGCGTTGTTATGTAATTAGGGTTTTATCTATGAAGTAAAGACAAGTTGAATATTAATGAATGATAACTGTTAAGTGCTTTGTTAGAGTGGTGTAATCACAGATCTGTGTCCTAGCTAGGTTGCAAAAACTTGAGTCCTGCAACCACCCCTACCTCTACCTCGGGTGAGACTTCATCTACTTCACAGGTGTTGCTGAAAGAGCCGATAGTTAGGGTTTTGTTGGTGTGTTGTTGAAGCGTTGAACCCTGGGTCTACCCTTGTGCCAAAAATGACTACGGTTGATTAAAAAAAAACCAATTTAAATCAGATTAAATCGTAACTGTCGGATGCGAAATCACCAAATATACGACAAGGACAGATTGTGGAGATTGAAAGGAGAATTAAACATCACACTTGTTCCAATCCCGCAATTTGTCAGGACTGTCCGATCTTATAGCTTCCAAGATCAACGATTGTGGTTGACTCTCCAATAACACACATCTTCGCATTATGGATTTGGGTGACAAGTTAAAACACTCACAGAATAGATCGAATCGTCGATCTAAAGAACCTGATCAAACGAACATAATTCACTTCAGGTATAAATAAGCAAGGAGGTTATGCTCCGAAAATTTTGAGATCTAAAATATGCAAAGACCAAAAATTCGAAATGAATAAGGACCATCGGATTTGGAGGACACACGAGGACCTTTGGATCAGGATTGTTAGTCAGTAGACCATGTTAGCAAGGACGTGTGGCATACCACGATAGCATGAACATGTGCCGCATGAGAATCCACGTCAACAAGACTACGTCAGCAAGGACACATGGCAAAATCAGACAATGACAAGTGTCAAGTTGATTTGACATCTCAAGTACGTGCAAATCACAAATTCGAGTGACATGTGGTAGCTACTAGGCTCATGACACGTCATCAAGTGACTCAAGTAAGTTACGTCACTCTAGGAGTTTTGCTTTGGGAGTTTTACCACCAGCACTCACCCAAAGTCCCGAAGTCTCGAATGTTGAAGTCCCGAAGTGGACACGAGACATCCGATTTGAAGATCACTTTGGGAGCAGTCTCATCTGTCGATCTACTACAATAGAATGATAGAGTAAGA
>JASDQU010032034.1:0-13646 GCA_032191745.1 Picea mariana | reverse complement strand
GTTGAGCATTTCTTGGAGCTTAGGGATGGACTCATCGCTTGACCACAATATACATTCTGCCATTGGATACATGCTCTTCGCATTCCTCTAGGCCAGTTTAGAGTGGGCTCTTATAGACTTAGGGTAGAGAGAGACCACCAGATCGGTCGACTAGACAGGCTCTGTCAGCTATGCCAGCTTCAGAAGGTCGATACTGAGGAGCACTCCACCTTCCGTTGCCCCATTTATTATGAGATCAGGGGGCGATATCATTGCTTATTTCGGGGGACTTAGACCCTCACAAGATTCTTCAGGTATTCGGATTAGCGGTGCTTAGCCTTATACATACATGAGGCCCTCAGGCTCCGAGCCCATACTATTCAGCCTCCTACGAGACCAAACCCTATTTGGTGGATAACCTCTTTCTTCACGATGCTACCCTCAAGAAGGGGCACTAAGTTACCGTCCGACACCAACGCAACCCTGGACTCCAGATCAATGTGGGCCCGTGGGACCTTGCCTTGTCTCACGAGATTTCAGCGACATGACCATACTAGATCCCTTCCCAGGAGACGAAGGAGATCTACCTGATCTCGTCGGTGCACTACCTCTACCAGTCAGCAGTGCAGCGGATGATCCAAGCACCCTACTAGCTCCCCCTCAGGACCACCTACTATACTTAGCTTCCTTCATTCAACCTCAAATGGTAGGAGAGACGGGTCCATTCCAGGACAAACCCATTTCCTTTCTTCTGGCTCCTCTTGTCCTTAGATCTTTTCCTACGGTACATTTCATCACCGGAGTAGGTCTTTGAGCTCGGGGTCGAGGGTTCTCCATGTGTTGGAGTTGATCTCACTCTCTACTACTCTACCTTATTTCACTTTACTTTTTGTATCTTTTCTTTTATAGGAGACCTTTTGGTACTCCTGCATTGTATTGACATCATTGTACTCAACAGTCCATTTGACCTACTTTTGTGGTCATTAGTTGGATATTAATAAAATTATCTTACCTTATCTACAAACACTTTGTCTAAGGCTTAGAACCATAGTCATATTATCCATCTTTTCTCTTTAACTAAGGGTTCCTCAGCCTGGGAGACTAAAAGCGCGTTTAGGAGTGATGTTGGCACTCGCATTGTCTGAGGTTGACTTGTATTTTCTAGTCTTATTGACCTATTCTTTGGTTATTTGTGGACATTAATAAAATGATATTGTCTCCTTAGTTTTCTCTTTCCTTATGCTTTTCCTAGATTGGGACCACATGAACTTCAAATCTCCTACTCGTCAAACTACTCCTACTGATCTATTCTCTGGTTATTTGTGGAAATTAATAAAATTATCTTATCTCCTTATGCTTCTCCTAGATTTGGACCTCATGAACTTCAAATCTCCTAATCTTCAAACTACCTGACGCAATCTCAGTGCCCATGCTTTGATACCATGTATGATATTATATGGGTGCATAACATAATAACACAATAACATATTTGGAAAGAATAATAAATTCTACAATGTATTATTGCTGAAGTTATTACATTTATGGGAACCTTAGGTAGGGTAGCCAACATACATCTAGCACCCCGTTAAAGTTAGTCATCCCTCATTACATTATTATAATATAATAATAATCTATTTTTAAGGTCACAGCCTAGCCCGACACGAAGTCGATGTATGAGACCCCCTTGTTTGTGGGATATAGCACCCAAAGTTGGTCATGGTTGCTTAGCCAACTGACTACTAACCTTTACACCTCATCGTTACATTGGTCACATAAATTTTATATAATATAAAAGATACATTTAATTCTAAGTTGGAGCTTGTGGGTTGGTCCTTCAACAAACACAGTGGAAACCCACATCTGGAGTACAATGTTATCTTCGTCCTAGCTAACCAACTTAAGATAGAATTCTTTTGAAATTACTAAGATGGAAAAGATGATCAAAATATTACAATTTTGAAGTCTTTGCAAAGGTCCCATACGACAGCAGTTGCATGGTGAATTTGACTTTTAAGTTGAATTTGTTCAAATCTGTGCAAAGGTCCCATAGATTGACTTTTAAAACGAATTTGTTCAGGTCCAACTTTTATGAATAAAAAGTTAAGTAGTTCTGGTAAATATTAGACACGTTAATTTGAAGAAATGCAAGTGTTGTTGGTTGTTATCTGGATAATTCATATAAGTTGTTGTGCATGCAACGTATATACTATAAAGTTCTTTTAATCTATAGAATCTGCACGATTAGATATATCATTTCACTTTGAGTTCGTCAAGCTAATATGCCCGTTGAAACTTGAAAGCCATGTGCATCAATAAATTTCTTCCAATTGTAATCCTAAATTCCAGGAAGACTATGCTGAGTTATTGGGGATAAGAATTGAATTTTTAAGAGGAATAGGAATTAAAAATTGCAGTGAATTCTGACTAGGATTATACAGGTGTTGATTGGGTCTACACCTGTGGATATAACATCGTCAGTCTTTATGTAACACATGTAAAATTTTTGAACAGATTAATATGCTTTCTTTTAACTTGGGCAATGGTGTTTAGTTCTGATTAGATGATTGTCTCTAATGTGCGTGCAGAGAGACAGTGCAAAGGTTATTTGGCCACGTTGCTTCAGATTCTAGTCTCTGTAAAACTGCTTCATTGGCTCACAGACTGCACAAGTTGCGAGAAGAGAGTCCTATGGCATCCTCTGCTCAGGTGGGCATTTGCATGGATGATGGAAAGATGGAAGTAGAGAGCGAGTTTGAATTTGGCATGGACCTGGAATTTCAAGCACCATCTATATCTCCTAACCAAGATATTGCAGAGGAAGAAATTGAGATATTTACAGATACTGGAGATATAGCGAATTCTGATGGAGCTATAATGAGGGATTTAAATACGATGTTTCCTTTGGATTATGGTCCACGTTTGGATCTTGATAATAGAACTGTTAATTTGCGTTGGCTCAAAGAAACATGTGATCAGATTGCTGCTGCAGGAGGTGGATCACAGATTTCTGGAGATGAACTGGCTATGGTTTTATGTCGYGTGCTGGATTCTGATAAGACAGGGGATGAGGTATTGCCTGTGTTAAAAGTTGTTTGATTTCCTCTTTTTTCGTCCTGTATATTGAATCTCTGTGTAAGATTTGTTCACTTCTTTATAGATTAAATGAACACATGCTTTGAGAAAATTGGAGCTTTTGAATGGGCTAATTTTACATTGTTGTTTGAAGATAGCTGGGGAGTTACTTGATATGATTGGAGACGACAGATTTGAGATAATGCAGAAAATATTACAGGTAGACCAAGACATACAAATGATAAGAAGATAGAATTGTTTGAAAGAGCCATGGAAGTTGATGTTATCTTAATGAAATTGCTTACCTATGCAGCATCGGAAAAAACTTGTCGATTTGGTACACAAGGGATCGTTGTTATTGAAATCTGAGAAAACATCATCTTCATCCATGCCTAGCTATGGGACACAGGTTAGAATCTTTTCTCTTGATAGTAAGCACCATTTACATTTGAAAAATCTCTTGATATATCATGTGTATGCATGAAGGCTTCTTTTGATTCTTGAAATTTCTTGTTGCATCTTTCTCTGAAAGCTTACCTTCTAGCATCACCAATTGCCGCTTTGTTTTTTTACTTTCCCAAGTTTGCAAATTTGTTTACTCATGCAAATCATTGATATGGTTCAACCTATTGTTAATGCAGATAGACTATTATTTTATCTGATGGAATACCTGTCCTTCTTCCCTTATTTAGGTAAGCATTCAAACAGAATCAGGCCGCCAGATGGAGAAACTTCGACGCAAGGAAGAAAAGCGACAGCTCAAGCGTGGAGTGGGTTATGAATTAGAGCATGATTTCTTAAATGGGGCTGCAAGCTTTTCTGCATTGCTTAATGCAAGTGAAAAGAAAGTAGGAGTGGACAATCTGATTGGAAAAGGTGATGACTTACAGTCGCTACCAGGAACAGCTCTTCCACAAGGGACTGTGCGAAAGACATTTAAAGGGTTTGAGGAAGTTAGGGTCCCAGCCATGGAGACAGCATCAATGAAGCCTGGTGAAAAATTGGTATGCTATTCTGTTTAGACTGATTGCACAATTCTGCTCAGGCTAATATTATGTAACAGTTTAGCACTCTCAAGTGGCTTTGGGGAATATTGTTTTATGATGGTCTTGTAACTGGTCAATCTATTACTTGTATGACATGCATCCTTTTCTGAGTTGTTTTTAAACATGCCTAAAACAAAATGTAGGTTTTGATCCAACATGGATTTTGATTCTAGTAAGTTAAAAACTGATGGTTATAACATCCAACTTCATCTGTCATGGATAAAGGTCTGAAATATTTTCTACTTCCATTGGAATTAGCTGTGAGATTCTCTTTTTCTTGGTCGAGATGTTTTTTGCATCCTTTTTAAGACTCGATATGTATATAGTATGCTGTCGTTACGAGTTTCATCATTTATTAGTGTTTGGTTCCTGATGAATATTAACATAATTTCTTTAGTCCTTTCTTCAAGCACATTTAGTCTTTAAACCAGAATTCAAACAGTTGCCTTCATCAAGATATTGATACTAATTTGTCCTACTTCTTAACGATTATGTGCTGCAGAGAGGTGTTGGTTTGGCAATCACTGCAACTTTGACTAGATGTATCTTAGAAGGAAATGTTATGTTTGGTCCATTTATCTTCATGGATGGTTTCTAACTTGAATGATTTTTTTTTTTTTTGCTTATTTAGTTGAAGTTATACACTGTAACCCACTTGAGGGTATTTTGTTAGGTTTTGGGGTTACTCCATGTTACTGCTCAAATTCTCATTTGGTGGAAAAGTTCTAACCACAAGTGTGAGAATCCGATAGCAACTTAGGCCAGCCACCACTGTCACCTAAGTGGCTTTGTTATCTCACAATCTCACACCCTAGTGCAAAGCCTTCACCAGGTACAAAGATGAGTGGAACATTAGAAGTGTTGCCACTGTCACATAGGCAACAACTTCCCTCATTTTAGTGAAGGATGGATCCAACATAGGGGAGGCTTCCCTAGTAGCCTCTAGGGTTCCTAAGGCAAGACACTATCAGGTCTAAGGTCTCCTATGTAGCTACCCAATTTACCACCAACTGGCTATATCAAACAAGTTATGGATTAGGTGGTTACTCAAAGTAAATTCCAGATTTGGGTTTTATTTGCTTTAAGGCTGATTTAGGGGATTTATCAAGTTATTATCCAATGCAAAATGATCCCCAAACACTACAAATTTGAAAATTACTAGTGGCTGTTATAAAACTTGTATAAAAGATGAAAATTGTAGCAATAAACAAGTTACAACAGCCGTCAACTTTAGTCCTTTGAATAAGTAGAAATTAGTGCTAAAACAATGGATAAAACTAGGGTTTATACAACTAGCTAATTCTGAAAATTAAAGAGCATGTAACAGCCAAAAATACCATGACTTCCAGCCCTATTATGGCTGTAACATAAATCAGCATGACAATTTATGACAATAAAATGATTTTTAGGTTAAGTACATGCACAAATACAAAGACATCTAGGGTTTTTTATGGCTGGAAATGTATGCAAGCTGTTATAAAACCCAATATTTACCCTAAAACAGATATAAAAAGGTGAAATTTGGATTTAAGATTGACTAGATGGGAGAAGACTAGTGCCTACTAGTTTTTTTGGGCATATGGGATCAACTAAGGAATCCCTTGAGAAGGTGTAAGTAGAACTAGGGTGATAGTTAGGGTTGTCCACAACAAACTCTAACAAATCACCTAGTGCCTTACAAGTTCCAAGATAGTTCAAGTGAAGATAACCCTAACAAATCCACCTAGTGCCTTACAAGTTCCAATATAGTTCAAGGGAAGATACTCCACTAGTAATCTTCCAAGAGTTATGAAGAAGGGATTTGTTCAAGAAAGACACAAAGAGAGTGCATCACCACCACTAAAGAAGTACAACTACTGTTACAATCATTGAATAAACAACATCCATAAGATCAAGTGAGACCACTTACTCAAGAAATCGATTCATCTTGACAACCCTAGCCAAGAGCATCCATGAAATTTGTAATGCAATTCACAAAAGATTATCCTCAAGAAGTCACTCTAGTTATCCATCCATAGAAATACAGAAGAGAAGAAATAGACAAGTGATGTTCTCCACAAGTTCTAGCAATGATTCACAAATGAGAAGTGCTTCACTATTTATACGAGAGATCTAGCACCCTTCTTATTATAATACTAATATTTTCCTAGGATTAACCCTAAGAAAATATTAAAATGCCTTTATCTCTTCACAAGCCCTAGAGATAAGGTCATAAATTCATAATACATAAATATCCACGATACAAGAGTGGATGAGTCAAACGACCCTCAATGATGCTCCCAAAATGAAGTAAAAATGCTCAAATGCCAAATCGTCCTCCATAGATTCATGACATAGTCACAAGTGTGGCACATGTGGTCTCCCAAGAGTAGACAATTCACTCAAATGGTGTGAAAAGGCATGTTTATGGGTTCTAAAGTGAAACATTCCCTCCAAAGGGTGCAACTTTTCATACACCAAGTGTGGAGTCCTCCTCAAAAGATGCAACGTTCTTTACAAAAGGTGTGACGTCCTCAAAGAAGCCCAACGACCTAAATCATGCATTAGGTGGCCTCTTCAACGTCCTCCAAAGGACCAAGATTCAATCCAAGTCATATCTATGCAAAGTACATTGTCCAAGGAGGGGCTCAAGTGATCCAATGTAGCCATCGATCTGGAGGCATGTACACAAGTCCAATGCAACAAGAAAAGCGAGTCATGTTAAATATAAATGCCATTAGGTAGATCATATTAAGCATCATCATCAAACTTCACAATAACTCATAGAATTCATACAATTTGCCAAGTTTAGGTATGGGAGGGTCATCATTAACCCCAATTACATGTGCCAGTACCCAAGAAGAGATGTATTTCCCAAAAAACCCAACAAGGAGCTTGTGTAATGATAGATGTTATGGTTTGGGGGTTAACTTCATGAGTGGTATTGCATAGTCATGTGAGGTTATGTAAGATATTTATCCACATGAGCACCTTTGGAATGAGGGAGCACTTATGCATTGAGTTGTCCTTTCCTTGTCATTGTGTCTTTCCAAATCCTTTCTTGCCTTTTTAGCAATTCATTTAAACTTTTCTATCTTTTGACTTTTGTCTTGCTTCATTTAGTCCTTTTTAGATATGCATTCATTGCATAGGACTTGGGGTGATGGCCTCATAGCAAGGGGGCATTGCTCATGCTTTATTTCCTTTGATTTTTTGACATTTCTTTTTCTTTAATTTTGATCTTTGCATCTTCTTTTTTTGTATATCTAGCTGCATCAACCTCGAGCATTCAAGCTCTTTCTTCTCAACGGATTTTGAAACATGAACCTATATGTGTGACATATGACAACCAACCCAAAAGTGGGACAACAAAAATCGAAAAGGATGGAAAATGTCAAGTATGGGTTAGGATATGGACACACTACACTTCTCAAAGCCCCTAGTATTACAACTCTACCCAACAGTGACAATACTTATCTAGGAGATGATGATGACCACTAACGTGAAACAAGGAAAAAGGCACAATTTTAGAGCATCATGATCCATTATCCGACTCAAGTAATGGTTACTACTTTCATGTCAAGTACATAAGGCTTTAATACTTAATATGAAGTAATGAAACAAGATACCTCATGTATTTCAAGCACCGTAGTCGTCAGATGAGAGTGAGCCGAGTTAATGTGGGAAGCATCATCGGTCAACTGTCTGTGGAGAACCATGGATCTCATTTATGGAATTGCTGTTTGTGATATGGGTGTAAAATTTCAGATCCCACCCAGTTTCAAGTCTCACTGATTTTTCAGCCAATGTTTAATGTCCAAACCCAGTTTTATGACAGCTAATTAAACTCAGCATAAAATAAATTTTCAGAATTGAAACATGAGGATTCTGAACATTGTTTTAACGCAGAAATAAAAATATATCATCAGCACATATAACTCAGAAAATTAACACAGTGATTTTTGGTCTAACAACAACCCTGGAAAAACCCACAAGGGGAAAACCAGTGAGAGAGGGAGTTTTTATTATTTCAGAGCTTCAGATAAAATCTTTTACAGCATATTCATCTTCAGACATTTAATGACAAACTTATCTCGAAAACAGTGCCAAGTCTTCACACAGAAACTGAGCCAAAACTCCTCGAAATTCGTGCTAGAATTTCCTGCACACATGTACAGGTCTGCTCCTCGCTTTCTGTGGCGCCTTCTTGCTGTACGACTGCCTCGAAATCTATGCCAACTGTTACAGCTCAAATCTGAGCATTAAATGCTGTACGACTGCCTTGGAAAATGTGCCCAAACCACCCAGAAAATACAACAAAAACTTTCCTCGATTTTTGTGCAAGAAAACTAGTCGTACGAACAGTACGAAATCAGTACAGTACGGACTGTTCACTCAGCTGTACTTTCCCTTGATTTCCGTGCTTCTTTTCTGTTGTACAAAACTCGAAAATCTGTACAGTACGGCCTCTTTTCTGAACTGTACTCTACCTCAATTTATGTGCCAACTTTTAATGTTGTACGGCTTGCTCAATCCGTACAGTACGACCTGCAATAAATGCTGTACCTTTTGCCTCGAAATGCGTGCTAGTTCTCAGCCTCGAAATGTGTGCCCTAGATCTGCAAAAATGGCCTCTTTCTCAAACTTGAATTTCTGCTCTCTTGCTCTCTCAAAAATGTTTCATCTACCCAAGGAATGGGTGCACCCTCCTACCCTAGTCGACCTCATCAGGGAATCTCAAGAGTCATCTCATCTAACGGTTGAGATTAGACGAGATCAACGGTGGAGATAAAATCACTTTATTCACCCACTTTGCCTAAGTCTCAAAAAGTTACCTTTTAATTTGTCTCTCACAAATTAAATGACTAGGGTCCACATTAGGCACTTTCTCACCCCTTAGGCGCCTAGGTGATGAGAAACACTTGCCTAGGTACTTTTTAATTATTTTTAACACTCCCTCTTATCGAGGAAAGTGTTACTCACCACTCCAAGCTTGTCCCTGAAAAATACAAACTTGCCTTTGCTCAATGCCTTGGTGAGTATGTCTGCAACCTGCTCATCTGTAGATATGTACTGTAGCTCCACTGCTCCTCTTTGAACATAGTCATGGATGAAGTGATAACGAATCTCAATATGCTTAGACCTGTCATGAAATACTGGATTCTCCGAGAGTTTAATGCAACTTTGATTATCATAGTAAATCAAGGTAGGCCTCAACTACACACCAAACAATCCCACCAACAACTTGTGAAGCCAAAGGGCCTCACAACTGGCCTGACTGGTAGCCATATACTTAGCCTTTGCAGAACTCAATGCCACTGACTTTTGCTTTCGACTGAACCAAGACACAACTGCTGAGCCCAATCCGAAACAACACCCTGAAGTACTCTTTCGGTCACTGACACATCCTGCCCAATCTGAATCTGTATAGCCCACCAGATGAACTCCATCTCCTCTCTGATAGTCCAGACCATAATCTACCGTACCACAAAGATCCTTGAGCACATGTTTTGTTGCCACCCAGTGTACTCTCCTAGGCTCCACCATGAATTGACCGAGAGTGTTGAAAGCAAAACAAATATCTAGCATGGTATTGACCAAATACATCAAAGAACTGATCAATTGATGATATAAAGTGGAATCCACCAATTGTGACTCAGAAGCATGAAGCTTCTTCCAGTTGGTAATCATGGGAGTGGTTATGGGCCTACTATCCTCCATCTGAAATCTCCTCAGAATATCACATACATACTTCCCCTGCCCCAAGAAGATGTGTCTAGGCTCCTGCCAAACCTCCAATCCCCAAAAATAGTGCATCAGTCCAATATCAGTCATCTCAAACTCTGAAGCAAGGCTCTCCTTGCAGCTAGTGATGAGTCTCTCTGCCCCTGTAATGAAAAGATCATCCACATATAGCAAGAGAATGAGAGGATCCTCTCCAACCACAATGAAATATAGGTTGGGATCCGCCTCACTCTTCTTAAAGCCCAACTGCTACAAATAGGCATCAATCCTCGAATACCAAGCTCTGGGAGCTTTTTTCAGCCCATACAATGCCTTTTTTAGTCTACACACATGAGAATCTCTCCCATGCACCTCAAATCCCAATGGCTGCTCAATATACACCTCCTCCTATATAAGACCATTCAGAAATGCGGTCTTCACATCCATCTGGTGGATCTTCCAACCCACGTCTGCTGCAATGGAAATCATTGACCTGATCGAGGTATATCTAGCAGCTGGCGCGAAGGTCTCATCATAATCAACTCCCTCAACCTGTGAGAACCCTCGAGCTACAAAGCGAGCTTTGTACTTCTCAATGCCGCCATCTGCAACATGCTTGAGTTTATAGGGCCACTTGGAAGTCACCACTGACTTCCCCTCAGGTCTAGGAACAACTTCCCAAACATCATTCTTCATGATGGAATTGTACTCTTCGATCATGGCATCTCTCCAAACCTGTCTACCAGTAGCCTCCTCAAAAGTGGAAGGCTCAGACTCTCGAATACTGCTCACCATCGCGATGTAGCTGCAAAACCTCTTGGGAGGTTTACTCTCCCTCACTACCTGCTTGGGATTCCCCACTGAACCTTGTGCCTCCCTCAAAGTATCCTGAAGCCACTTGGGCTTCCTCCTCTCTGAAGTAGTGTTCCGTGGAGGGGACTCTCCCTGCTCAACCCCATCTCTTGAAGACTGTAATCCTGAAGTAGACTCTGGAGTACTCAATCCTGAAACCTGTGGACCAGTAACCTGCGATCCTGACATCTGTGGCCCTGTCACCTGTGGACCAGTCGTCATCGAAACTGGTGGCCCCGAACTTTGTGTCACTGAGGCTTGCTACGGACTCACCTGAATCTGAGGTGATGACTGCTCACCCCTCTCTGTCCCTCGTGACTTCCTAAAGGCTCCGTCCTCAAATCTCACATCCCTCCTCAAAATTGGCTTCCTCTTGGAAGGAATGTATATACGGAAAGACTTTGAAGTCTCGCTGTACCCAACAAAGATCCCTCTCTCTGCCGTGGGTTCTAGCTTTTTCCTCTTCTCAGAAGGGACATGTGAATATGTGAAGCACCCAAAAATCTGAAAGTGCCCCACCTCAGGCTTCTTCCTAGAAAAAGCCTCCTCAAGAGTCATGCTCCCCACTGCCCTGTGTGGACTCCTGTTCTGCAGATAAATTGTAGTGTAGCATGCCTCAACCCAAAGAAATAGTGGCAGCCCCTGATCATGTAGCATGGCTCTCGCAGCCCCAACTATGGCCCTTTTGTTCCTCTCAGCAACCCCATTCTGCTGTGGGTTGTAAGGAACAGTCAACTCTCTCCTGATGCCCTCTCCTGCACAAAAGTCCATGAACTCCTTGGAGGTATACTCACCCCCATTGTTTGCCCTCAGAACTCTGATTTTCTTCCTAGTCTGGTTCTCCACAAGAGCTTTGAACTCTTGGAATCCACTGAAGACCTATCCTTTGGTCTTCATGAAGAAAATCCAAGACTTCTGTGAGAAGTCATCAATGAATATAACATAGTATAAACAACCAATCAACGATGCCGAAGACATCGGGCCACATACATTTGAATGAATAAGAACAAGGATACCTGCTGCTCTACTGTCACTGCTAGGAAAAACAGTCTTGGTGTACTTTCCCAAAGCACACCCCTTGCACAACTCCTGGTGCTCTGTACTAAAATCTGGAACTCCAGTCACAATCTCCCTTAGTACCCTCAAAACCCCATGGTGCAAATGTGCCATCCTCCTGTGCCATAGCTCACATAGATCACTGCTGCTGGTAGAATGGAATAATGCTCTCGCTGGCTGGAACATGAGTTTGTACAACTTCTCATGTCGAGTCCCAATCACTTTGGCCAAAGTGATACTGGACCCCTTGGGGAAAAGGAGCACCTGCCCATCACGGAACAACATCTCATAGCCCCTCTCCTCAATAGCAGAAACTGAAACTAAGTTCTTCTTCAAGCCCGGAACATATAGGACCTCTCTCAACAACATGGGAGGCAAAGACTCCCTCTGAAATGATACAGTTCCACAACCAACTGCCTTGACCACCCGGTCATCTCCAAGCACTACCTCAACATCACCAATCTGAGTAAGATCTGTCAAGTGATCACGAACCCCTGTCATATGGCGGGAGGCACCACTGTCAATATACCACATATTGGAATGAGTGTTCCTCGTGGAAAGACACACAACTAAGGAAAACTCCTTATCAAACTTGGCGGAGAACTCCTTCACCACTGCTGAAGCTGCTGTTTGTTTCTTCTTCTTGTTCNACAACATGCGAGGCAAAGACTCCCTCTGAAATGATACAGTTCCACAACCAACTGCCTTGACCACCCGGTCATCTCCAAGCACTACCTCAACATCACCAATCTGAGTAAGATCTGTCAAGTGCTCACGAACCCCTGTCATATGGCGGGAGGCACCACTGTCAATATACCACATATTGGAATGAGTGGTCCTCGTGGAAAGACACACAACTAAGGAAAACTCCTTATCAAACTTGGCGGAGAACTCCTTCACCACTGCTGAAGCTGTTGTTTGTTTCTTCTTCTTGTTCGGACACTGACCTGCATAGTGCCCAAACTTGTGCCATGCAAAGCACTTGACTTTGCTCATGTCCTTCTTCCCTTCACCCTTTGGTTTGTTTCCTCCCTTAGGACCCTTTTTGAATTTGTTCTTGCTGTTGGCAACAAGAGCCACATTCTCCTCATCATGACCTGTAGATGAACTGCCATGTACATAACCTCTCTGGGTCTCCTCCTGAACAAAGTCATCCCAAAGACGTTCCCAATTGGGAAGCTTCTCCCTAGCCACAATGCCCTCAACAAAAACAACCCATTGTTTGGAAACTCCATTCAATGCTGTCCTCACAAGCTCACTGTCAACTATGGCCTCCCCCACAAGTCCAAGCTCATCTCTCACCTGTGTCAACCTGGTAAGATAAGTGACCACATTTTCAGCCTTGGTCATTTTAATGCTCTTCAGTTTTTCCCTCAAAACCATCTTCCGGTTTTCATTTGTACTCTGGTACAACTTAGTCAAAGACTCTCACATCTCATAGGCATTTGTCTTCCCCATCAAATGAGGAATCAAATGGTCCTTTATGGCATCAAGAATAATCCTCTTAGCCTTGATACTCTTCTTAGTGTATGTTGCAAGAAGAGTAGCATCAGTAGGTACAACCACAGGATGTGTTGCGGAATTATCAACAATATCCCACAACTCATTTTCTTGCGACAGCAAGATCATTCTCTCTTTCCAAGCACCAAAGTTTGCTGCCCCATCAAGTCTGTCCTCAACCCTCAAACTTGTAGCCATTTACTCCTTTCTGCTGAAAATGAAAAATTCAAAGTTCTGTCCGGTGAAGTGACTGCTGTCCCAATTTTCTGTTGAGATTAGTACCTGAGGAGGTGTTCCCCATGTGTTTTCCCTCCTTAGCACATGTGGGAAAGTCATTTGGCACTTTGTCCTAGTCCTTTATGTCTATTTGTACTTTGACTTTGGTTAAAGTGCAAAATGTCACTTTTGGCAAAAGTGAACATTAAATCACCTTTTTGT
>JASDQU010032033.1:0-15336 GCA_032191745.1 Picea mariana | reverse complement strand
GTTCCCCATTGCATCAAGTTCCCTTAGAAGATGGGGAAATTTCTATTGAATCTAAATCTTGGTGAGCCACTTGCCTTGTTGAAGTAGTTGTCCTACTTTAACAACTAGTTAGAGTTATATGTTCTATTAGTAGGTTCCCTTCATCCTGGTGTCCATGATATGATCCACTGGATCTTATGTAGTGCATTCATGGTTGAGTTCTATAGGGGCCAATTTCCTAGGCACCTCTAAGGTGTCCAACAAAGGTGGGGAAATATGGTCGAGGCCAATCCACATTAAATAATGGGTGAAAGCCAAGGAAAGGGGAAATACTCAATTTGAAAGCATTGTCACCCACATCCTTTGTGATGGTGTAAGGAATGTATCAAAGTTTTATGAGATTCCTATGCGGGGCTGTGAGGCATTTTGTATGCAAATGCAAACACACCTTGTCACCAACCTGAAACTTGTGAGGAACCCGATGTTGGCCATGTTATTTCTTATACTTGGAATTGGCCTTCTCCAAGATATTATAAACCTATTGTTGGAGATCTTGGATCTATTCAACAAATTTGGCTACTCTTCCTGCCTCGGTTTGGGTGTGAGAGAACTCTATTGGGGAAGATAGAATGTGAAGAGCTCCATCAATGGGGGGCAGTGGATGGAACCCCAAACACACCTGAAAAGGGTTGTGGCCTATAGAGTTGTGGAGGGATCTGTTATAGCTATGTTGAAAATGTGGAAGGCACTCATCCCATGTACATGGATTCTTGGTGTTGTACATGCACAKGATATGCMAAATCATCCTATTTAYCAATTCCATTTGTCCATATGTTTAGAGATGAAAGGAGATCAATTTGGTCAGATTGTGTCCATCAAAGACCATAGGTTAGACCATAAGGTACTGAGGAACCTATTCTCCCTATCTGACATAATGGTCCATTTTAGATTGAAATGAAACTAAAAATTCTCAAAGAAGAGCCTAGTAGTGGCCTCAACTATGATACTCTTTTTACATGGTGTCAAAATGGTCATCTTAGAGAACTGATCGACAACCACAAAACACAATTATGACCATGTTTGGTGGGGGGGGGGAGGAACCTAATATGTAATCCATGGAGACAGGCTCCCAAGGCTTGTCCGGGGTAGGAAAATGAGTGTATAACCCCTTATTGTTAATGGACAACTTAGAGATGGCATATGTAGTGCACAACTTGGCATATTTGTCAATGTCCTATTAAATCTTTGGCCAATATAAATTCTTCTAAAGTACTACTACTATATTCTCCACAAAGTGCCCTACCACCTAACTTCCATGTTCTTACCAAATTATATTTTCATGCTCACTTGAACGAGAACAAATATGCTCTAGATAACACAAGAGTTCATCCTCGAGGTGGAATTCCAGAACTTGTTTATTGGAACTCAGTGTTTAATACGCAGCAGAAAAGTTAGAGTCGTTATTGTATAGTTTTGGCCACTCAGAGGTCTAGTGCCAAAAGGAGTTAAGAACTTTGGTGAGTGCCACAACTGGGGTCGACCGAGGCAATCTGCAACATGGTTGGTGTTTCCCTTCTTGTACTTAATGCTTAACTAGAATTTATGAAAGTGTGTGGAATCTTTTTAGTGGTGGTCATTCTATAGATTTCCTTATGTTTTCATGAATTTTAAAGGATTGTGACCAGTGTGGATGATCGTTTCATTTCCTAGAATATAATTCTTCCATTGTCGATATGCCTACACAATGGAATGCATATCTTTGTCATAGGTAGGATATCTATGACCAACATCAGATAATGTTTCACTATGATAGGCTACTATATGTACATATTGAGTGAGGACATCACCAATAGCATAGTTAAAGGAATCTATCTCAATCTCAAATGGTTGTGGAAGATCTGGCAACATGAGAACTAGTGTAGAAAAGAGGCAATGTTTCATATCCTATAATTCTTTCTTCTATGATTCAAATTATGAAAATTTGTATTCAACTCCGCCCTTGGTTACTTGACTTAAGGGCAAAGAAACATGACAAAACACCAACATGAACCTGCGGTAGAAGTTGGAGAGGCCTAAGAAGCTACAAAGATCTATCATAGTCATTGAGGTTGCCTAATCACAAATGACTTATATCTTGGTTGGGTTTACATGCACCCAATGTTCTTCCACAATGTATCCTACACTAGTAAATTTGGGTCATTTTGCGACGACTCTTTCAATTCTCTTGCAACATTATGTCATGGATATTACGACGAATCTTGGGTCTCCCAAACGTTGCTTCACGTGGTGTGCCAAGTGCGACGAACCTGAGAAAACGTCGCAAGAGAGAATACCCAAGGAATTTGTCGCAAGCCCGATGAACAATGTTGGTCATCGCAATAAAGACGACTAACAGTTGTTGTCGCACGAATGACAAAGAAGGGATATTTTTGCAAGAGCGGCGAAGAAAGGATATTGTCACAAGAGTGACAAAGAAGGGATATCATCTCAAGAGTGACAAAGACCGGATATCATCGCAAGAGAGACAAACAAGGGAATTCATCGGTAAGAGAGACAAGGAAAGGATATAGTTGCAAGAGTGACAAATGTAAATATTATTGTGATGAATTAGCTATACTATCGACGAAAAAAATTTGGCGATAGTATAGCTAGTTTGTCACAAGAATCTTTGCATTCGTCACAATAGCGATGACATATATTTATTTAAAAATAAATAAAAATTGATGTCCTTGAAATCAAGAATTTGTGATCAAAATTAGTTGAGATCTTTACATCCATTGATATCAGTTTAGGTGTGTAACATTAGACTGCTATTTGAGATCAGAATAGTCTGAACTTTGAGATTCTTGTCACATGTTCAAGTATTAGTTCCAATCTTGAGTTCAAGACCAAGTGTCTTGCTGAGGGGCCATATAGAGACTTGTTGCAGACTGACTTTAAGTATATCGAAAATGTTCTTTGTAAGGCTCCAGAAGTTGTTGAAGGTTGTCATGAGGAATAGGGTAATTACCAGATTGTTCATGGAGAACATTTCTCAATATAGTCCAAATGATCAAATATCTCAGTGAATTGTCATCGAGCTTTTGAAGATGAAATTGTCAAGGTCTAACATCTCTTTGTCCTGTCTTAAATCTGTGTTCTAAATCCATGTTGATTTCCAATATAAATAGGCTAAAAGGAAGAACAAGATTTACCTTGTAAGAATAGGAAGTGAATCTCATTAATGTAAAGCATGTAAAACAATTGACTCGAGAACTGCCAAATAAGTCTTCTTTAAGAGGCTGGATGTTTTCTCTCCTTCCAAATATAGTATTTATGCGTACATTTATATTTGACATGTAATATTAGTATTAGGTACTATTAAAAATTTATATTTAATTGTTTTGATTACACATGTTCTCTATGCTGAAAAAGAAATATATCAAAAATGAAATGACCTAATTAGTCGTAGTTAGTTGTAGTTTGTAGATAATTTTAAAACTCATCTTTGTTTGTATTTTGATGATTAATAACTTGAGTTGGACTAATGGTTAAGAACATGTGTTTCCTCCGGTGGTTCATTTTCTACTTAAGTTCTGTATTGATTCATATTATTCTCCATTAAACAAGAAAAAATCACTTCCAAACAATTTTAGGAGATGCATTAATGTCAATAATGACAAAGTTGAAACTCATTTCTTGTGTCATTAAGGATTGTTGTTTTGGGATAAAATTTGTATGCTCAAATATTTAACTTTAATCACAAGAATCATTAGTTGATGAAAAGATTTTCAATGGATATGGTTGGGAACATTCCAGCAAAGAAAGTCTAGGCATGGCATTTATTTGATTAAGAGAGGGGTATGTGCAAATACAATTACTATAATCATAACTCTGTGATTTTAGTGTTACAATGTTGATGTGGTAATGTTAGATTTTAATTCCCAAATTAGGCAAGAATCTGAATCTCCTTTACAAATTAAGAATTTTCCATAAGCATATGAAGGAAACACATACATAGAGACTGCATATTTACAACCTATACATGTTACCTTCCAGCCCTTATAGCTAGCCATGATTTTGTCAATATGCAAGCTTTGAGTGTACGCGCTTTAATTATATGCAGGCTCAGTTTAGTAGGATCTGGAGAATGGTTTTTATAATAGTTCAAGCTTAATGGGAAAATGTTTGGAAAATTCATTGTGTGTTCTGGAGGAATGACTATGATTTCAACTGTATGAGTAGAATGATTGGTGTTTCATAGTAATAGAGGGAATAATTAATGCCACTTTCAAACAATGTAAAATGTCAACTTTAAGAAATAAATCCAAAAATCAAGAATTTGTGATCATAGTTTCAAATCATAATGTTACCAATGTGGCTTGGGGTTTTCAAATGTTTTCTCCCTCTCAAGTTTCCATTATTTCATCAATGATTTCTATTAGAGGGATAATTAGTTGGATTCTTTTCTCAAAGTTTGGTGGATAAATTACATTTGGCTCCTTGGGAGTAGGGAAGGAATCAACTTCAGGTCAACTAGTATTGAGGGATCTAATCACAAAATAGAAGATAAAGAAATTGGGTAGAGATACTAAGGTTTTTGGAATCATAGGAAATCCAATAGGTCACAACAAAGGACCAATTTTGCAGAATCATGCTTTAAGAGATATAGGACCAATTTTTCCCCATCTGTCTATTACAAACTAATGATGTCATGAAATGGAACTTCATGTTTTCTCTTAGTTGGAAAGTACAAAGTTATTAACATGAAGAAAATTAATTTTCTCCTAGAAACACCAAGATCTTTTGTTTTAAGTGCCTTTCTAAGCCTCTATTGGCATAAAGGGGATAGATTTCATCTCCTACATTGTAAGAGATATTAATGACACTTGTAATCCAACTGCTATATCAATTTTGCCCAAATTTTCATCCATGTTTATGCTAATGTCTCTATAATATCTCTCACATGAAAGAAAGGGTGAATTTATGGGAGTACCCGCTATATTTTTTTTATGTTACTTGATCATATCTTTTCTTAAGAACATAACAATTGTTATTGAGTAAAAAGTGGGAGTATGCTACATGGGTCTATAAGGAAACAACAAAATGGCGATCCAAATACAACAATTATAATCATGATATGGAACGATAAAACTTCTATGTTCAATGCCTACTATGTATGCAGTGAAATCCATGATGCTAATATTATATTCATTTCATGTTTTTCTTGAAGGGATGGCCTATCATTTGAAATGAAAATGACACATTCAAGTTATGGTCATATTTATGTGCAACCAATGGTTATAATCTAGTTAGAAAATTCTACTTGACATGGATGCATGCCATATATTATGTGGGCCTTTGAGGACTACACTAAAAAAATTTGCATTAGAAAAAAATCCACTCGCCTTCAAACAAACATTAATGCTTCATTATTTTTCATTTCTATATATATCCATTGTTGGATTTTGCAAAGATGTGTTACAATGGTTTGAACAAATGGTAGGAAAAGCTTGTTGTCACTTGTGGAATTGTTGTTCCACTTATTTGTCTTGTGGTTTCCACTAAGAGTTTCACTTTCTAAAACACCATATGGATGTTGAACGAGATGAATATGAAGATTTGACATTCTTCCTAAAGATCATGCTAAGGTGAAGCAATCAACAATAATAACTCTCTAAAAGTCAATCCAAGTGAGACATTAGATTCATCATGAACAATAGATATTATGTGTAAATAATCACCAATAACATCGATAAATTTTGAAGGCCTTCACCTTGATTTACTAAACTAGACTTCTTTTCAAGTCCCAAGTTATAAAAATAAAATAAAAAATGGAGGTCTCTCTCTCTTTAAAGTTATGAAAATCATGTGATACTAGCATGAATTAATATTTGTAGAGAGGGTGCATATTCAAGAAGAGGAGATTTTTTTATCTATTAAATTGTGCCAATGTTATAGAATACCAATGTCTTTCTGTTAAAATCATTTTTAACTCCTTGGATCAATGATTATTGTTGACATTTGGGTTTATATAGACAATCTAATATTGGGTATAATCTTAAAAGAGATGGGTGTTGTAAATCATTTGGTTCACATGCAATTGGAAGAAGGAAAACTGAAGTAGTGAAGAAAGTAGGTGGGAGGAAGCTTACAATGTTTTGGACGAGATGATTTCCAAGGGCTACAATCCTAATGTTGTAACATTTACTACATTAATGGATGGTATTTGCAAGAATTAATAAACATTGAGGAGGCCAATAGGGTTCTTGATAAGGTGGCTAAGAATGAATGTTCTTCGGACTTTGTTAATTAACAACATTATTATACATGATCTTCATAATGCAAGGGTGTTACTGTAAGAATTTAAACTTTTGATGAGATATCAAAGATAATTTGTACTCTTGATATGACCCAACAGACATATATTTATTTAAAAAAATAATAATAATTGAGATAGCTTGTGCCCCTTCTAAAGGAGATAGCTTAAGGGGTTGATCATTCAATAGAAGGTTATCTCTCTTACTCTAATATCATCTTTGATGTCTTATGTGGGTGCAAGAAGTTTATGGATGTGTTTTTGTGTCTTTGTTGAGAATTTCATATGGTTGTTACATATATATCAGATCTGTCCTTCACTGATAATACTTGTTGTTTAGTGGTTTTGTCACATATTCTTTATCCATTTTCAAGTTCCTATTTGTTTCCTAGACTCCATATCCCAATCAAAAGGCACCAGGTCTTGCTTGGATTCTCACATTATATCTTAAAAGACAAAGAGATTACCATTCTATAGATCGGGTTCCCACAAAACAATAACTGGCACCCCAAGAGAATTATTGAGCCCACATATCAAGTTTGACTAGGTCAACCTTAATCACACCTTTTAATACAATAAAAGTATAAAGAATATGACTCTAGCCATAATTACAATTAGTAGTAATGAATACACGATCCATGGCCACATGTAGAGATAATAGTGTAATAAATCCAATAGTGTTAGACTACCCCACTATTAGGGAATTCATGAGCTAAGAATAATCATTTGATGGGTGACCATATGAATATGAAGGATTTTTCCTTAACATCTTCACAAAAACCTTAGACTACAACATCCTTCTCACCCATGACTACATGCATGCTATTCATGTCATCATCTCTATCATTTTTTGGTGATGCATTCCCCCATGAAGCCTACATCATCACTATTGACCAAATCGCATTAGGTAAACACTACCCAGGTTCCCCTTCGTATTATTATTCTAATTAACCATATTCACCTCTAAGCAAGTTAATAGGTGAATTCTATGTCAAAAACATCCACAATAAGAAACTTCTATCACTAGCCTTTCTTTCACCAACACCTTCCCTAGTGATAAATGATCTAAATTGGATCCATGAAAAATATTAGTTATCGGTTCAAATGTTGTAAGGATCAATACATGAATAATTCTAGTGGTAGAAGCAAGGATCGTGACTATTGACAATGTAGGAGATGTGGTTTATGGAATGAAGGGCCCCATGCTATGTCTGCTACTGCCATACAAGTTTGGAACTCTTGAAACCCACTAACAAACAAGCATGTAAAATTTAAATCCAAACTTGAACAATTCAATCTCTTGAATTTCACGTTTACCAATGCCTTCAAATCACTAGGATGATATCCATGGAGCCACAAATTGATGCAAAAATTGTATTTCAAGGCCAATAGAACCAATAGAACCAACGAGTATTGAATCAATATATACCAAGACTAAGAGAAGTTGAAATTATCATTAAGTGTATAATAAAATTACATTCAGAGATATATACAAGCCATAGAAATAGCCTTGTATATATTATCATATCAAAAAGTATCTGTAATGTCAATGTATTATATGTGTCATTCCATGTTCAGCTATATAATGTGCATCTATCTATCTTATAAAATTATTACGCATCATAAATTTATTTTAGTCTTCTTTTGTGTTTTCCAGTTCTTAAGTAATTCATCCATCTCCATGTCTTCGTTTACTGGGTGATCTTTAATAGCTGATGTTGCTTCAGTCCTTTCACGTCAAGCACGTCTGGTCTCATACCCACGGCGTGGAGGTTGCTATAAGGGGGCATGACCTACAAAAGCAAAAACTACTAAATTCATATGGCCAATTTTTAAATATCATTGAAGTAGTTCATTAATATTAAAAGACAACTCTACAATGTAATTATTTACCGAGTCCACTAGTCGACATTGTTGGAATGGTTGCCTTGTTCACCTGATCTTTAGGTCGAGGAGGATCAACTACGACATTCTCTACCATTGAAATGAAAAAAATTATTAATTATATGATTAATATACAACCATTTTACCGTCGTGGTCCTCAATCACATGAACATATTGGGGCTGCACCCCATTGGGATGAGGTTGCACCCCACTGGGATGGGGATGTTGGGGAGCACCATGATATTTTGGCCTCATTGCACTATCAATGCTTTATTTTCTAGTACTAATGGTTTCGTTGATAGTGCTACTCCCCTGATTAAAACAAAGTAAGACATTAAATTATGAACGATATCAAACATTTATGTATTTTATAAGTAATGAAAGGTTAATGTGGACTAATTTTTATTTACCTTATCCCACAAACTGGATCTTTGGGTCCGCCCCATTATTTTCCTATGATCAACCACAGCTTTATAGTTGTACTTGTAACCAAGTTGGAGGTCTTCCTCTATGGTTTCAGTTACGAAGTCGTCGCCCTGCATTACATAAGAGTATGCTTTTTTAATGTTTTTGGCTGCAATTACCTAAAAGTTGTAAGGAGATACAATCATATTTTTAATATGTTTGTGTACTTACGATTCGTGACTGTAACCTCGAGTAGCCGCCCTGGCCTAGCTTATGTTGGCCGTGTTTGGAAATATTTTCTTTGGTTTCCTTCGAAGTGTCAGGCAACCTATCATCAAAATTTTCAAGTATGTTATATATAACCACACTTTTATTTAGATCTAAAGAAAATTAAAGCTGGTGTTGAAATCAAAATATTGTAATTTACCTTGGGGTACCAGTTATTTTTTCTCCTGATTTTTTCAATATCTTTTTTTTTGCATCATCAATGATCGTCTTCCACTCCCTCTTTGGAATTGAGGGAGGACACTCATACCTAGGATTTCCTGCCAAGATTTGTCTATAAACATCCCATGTGTATTTTAAATATTCACCCACTGCAGAGGTGACCTATTTTTTATTGAACATGTCTACTCCAAAGAGGCCTTCAAGATAATCCATAAGTTATTTTTTGAGGTTGGAATTCTTGAAATTCCACCTCATGTGTAAGGTTTCCCCAAAAATCAACAAGGCCTTTCTCTCTAGGTTCCTAAAGAAATGGTCATTTCCTACACACAAAAATATATGATCATTAATTTAAAAACAATAATCTAGATGATTTGTGTATGATATGGACAACATAGAACGATTATAATATGAAAAACTACCTAGGAGTCTTTTTTGTTTTAATGGAAGTCCATTATCGTCAACCAAAAATGTGCATGGAAGGGTCCTCATGCTTGTCACACGTCTAGCTCTAGGAAATGAAACCATGTCAACCACATCATCAACCTCATCTCTTTCACCATCTCTAGAGTCTGACCGACGTGTGGATGTCTAGCGGTGTGTTTCATGGCTTCTATCTAAATTAGGTGTGGAAGATGGAGAAGTAAATAGTACTCTAGCAGCTGTATGACAACCCGCATCAAGACTCTGTGGCATCTTTGCAACACCATTGCTACCAACCCTAGGTTGAACAGGCTCCAAAAATCTCTTTATAAAAAAGAAAATGTTTTTTCGTGAGATAATGTAAAAGTTAAGAAACATAGTTTCATAATTGAACATATGAGTACATTCGAAAAAAACACTTTAAATTATGGTTATTACCTTATATATTTTAAGTTGTGACATAAGGAGATTGATCATTTCTAGCACGTCGAGACTTTGATCTGGACGATCTAATAAGCTAGCAAGTTCCTTGTTCACATTAATGATCTTTTTTTTTTTATTAATACCATCAGATCGGGAGATGAATACAACTCCTCCTCGTCAGTGGAATCATGATCAACATGGTCTGCCGACTACATATAATTTCAACAAAAACAATGTTACTTCAGCAAAATTATATAAGAAAATAATAAAATTCACGTAAAATGAAAGTGAATTTGATAATCATTTACACGTTTTGTGGCTGACCATTTTCCACAATCATCCTGCCACATTATAATATAATTAGAACCCCCAAATATTTAAAAAATTGTTAACGATAACAAAAAAATATTTGCCACCCAAATAAAATCAACATCAACGATCAACCTTCCACGTTATTATAAAATTGGGACCATGAAATATTTAAAACAATGTTAAATATAAAAAAAATATAATGAAATAAGTAGAGGTTTCTTAAAGAGGTGTTGCATAAGTAACTGCACACTATTATTCGATGTTTCTATTCAATTCGAATGGTAATCCACTAATAACTCTTCCTCGAGAGCTATCTTTTTTATTGTGCACAGGACTACCCGATTCTCTCGCATCCCTCATATATGCAATTTGGTTGCTTGTTTATTGTCCCAGGTCATGTGTTGTTTATAAACCTTGTGATATTTCTGGAGGCTTTAGTCCTTCCATCAATAGAGATAGTAGCTCCCTTATTTTTATCCTTGTTTATTAGATGTATATAATTTGCGGTGAGTGCATATCTCTGCATACTTCACATCTACCATACCAGTCGCATCCAATCGTTACAATTGTAACACGGTTCGACATAGTCCATCAATTCAATTTTTGTATTGTATTTAAATTTATTCCATCCATGGAAAATAGCCCCAGGCCATGTAGGGAGGATGGTGCAATGTGATATGTCCTATTGTTGACAATGAAGTCAACATCTATAGGAGGAATTTTCTTAGGTACTCATTGTTTCACCAAATGCTTATACCTGAGTGGCACCTCTATGTCTCATATTCTCTCATCATCATAAGAGCATGATCCTTCTTCAACAAGAAAATCTTCCATGCGTCTACATAATTTTCTTTTGACTTTTTCATCTCTGATCCTTTTTTTCGTATAATATCTACTAGATGCAGTCGCATTTCCCTCTATTTGTCCTAAGTTTTCATCACTCAACGAATAAATATATGAAAGGTACATGTTTGGTTGGATCTTCAGTTGCATGTGCACGTGTTTTTAGTGAGTAGTCCATCCTTATCGTATTTCCAATTTTTGAACTTTTTTTTTCTATAATCAAATTTCTAAATAAATTTTTTATATCTTTAGTTTTAGATGCACAATTAGAGGGTGCAATTACCAATATTAGTAGGGGAAATCATGCATGCAGTGGATTCCCAACTTAGTGAAGGGTATAAATATCTAGATGGGTTCACCTTAATTCGACTCGCTTATCCATGCAAGCAATATGCACTATGGTTAGATTTCACACTACGGAATAGTGGTTAACCACCTAATGTAATGTGATATCCCTCTTGATTTTGGACATATTGAGGAAAAATATAAAGTCTACTATAGATAGAGGTTGTCTTTCTGCTATAGGGGCAATCCAAATGCTAGTTAATTTGGATACTAAACAAGAAGTTTCATATTTTTTCAGTTGTTTTTGAGTTCACATTAGATGATTTCCCTGATATTGGATTATAATTGGCACATTCACAAGAAACAACAACAATTGTTGGAAGCATTTTATCTGAGCTCAAGTTAATATTAGATAGTGTTGTGCCAAGAAAAAGAAATGATGGTGAATGGTGGCACTCTCTTTTCGAAATATTTTTGGTTGCATTGGCAGATCGAAGGAGAAAGTGAGTTGAACAATGGTTGATGTCAAACACAGTATATTTTTCCAATTCTGATGAGATGCAAAAATTACAGTTAGAGGTTGTTGAGGGTATTGCATAAATGAAGAAAAGGTTTTCTATTTGCATATGTAAATGATTTTGGAGATGTATGCATGAAAAAAATACATATGTTCTCTCATTCTTGCATGGGTAGCCATGTATGTTCAGAAAAATGTACCTTCTTCACCATGGAGGAAGCAGAGAATTCAATAGAGGAATGCAAACATTTGGCAGGGCATGATGGTCCCCATGACTGTAAAATGAGAAAACACACCTGTGGGGAAGTTTGTGAATTTTTTAAGAATTCATCCAGCTGTAATAAGTCTTGTTCTATCCATCTTGGGCATGAGGATCCACACAAGTTCAATTCTCCTCAACATATGTGAAAAAAAAAAAAGAATTTCTCTTCCCATTTGCAAAACTTCAGTGTGATTTCCCAATTGATTTTGGGGATCATGATAGGCATGCTTGCATGTGGTCACAAGGACCCTTTTCATGAGATCAATCCTAATGTAGAACATCTAATATGTGGAAATGAGCATGTGTTCCTTGAAAAATTCAAGGTTCCTGGAATATGTGATATGTTTACTGAATTAGTTCACCAAACAAAGAAGTTCCTAGGGAATATACGGTATTTCGAGTATGATATTAGATAGTGTTGTGCCAAGAAAAGGAAATGATGGTGAATGGTGGCACTCTCTTTTTGAAATATTTTTGGGTGCATTAGCTTATCAAAGGAAAAAGTGAGTTCAATAGTGGTTGATGTCAAACACTATGGATTTTTCCAGTTCTGATGAGGTGCAATAATTACAATTAAAGGTTGTTGCAGGTATTGAAAACATGAAGCAAAGTTTGTCTGTTTGAGAATATAAATGATCTAAATGCATTTGGAGATGTATGCATGAAAAATGCCATGTCTCATCTCATTATTGCATGGGTATCCATGTATGCTCAGAAAAATGTACCTTCTACACCATGGAGGAAGTAGAGAATTCAGTTGAGGAATGCAAATAATTGGGAAGGAATGAAGGTCCCCATGACTGTAAAATGAGAAACCACACCTGTGGGGAAGTTTGTGACTTTTTTAAGAAGTCATCTAACTATAATAAGTTTACCAAATTAGTTCACCAAACAAATAAGTTCCTAGGGAGTAGAGGGTATTTCTATTATGATGATGTATCATAGTAGAAAGGTCTACAAAAGGATTGTTGTGTCCCGTATGATCCTTTAAGAGGATCCATGAAGGACCTCATGTTCATACAACTAAGAAATATGTTATACATTATTGTGAGACAAGATGCCATTCTTGTGGCTATTTTTGCCAACTTCCTATTGACCACCCATGTTTTCATAACATAGTGCATGGTCATATGAGAAATGATAAATTTATTTCATACACAAAGGAGATTGATATTGATGGAAAAAAATACGCATGGGGAGAAACAGGGATGGCAGAAATGTGCAATATGCATTGTAAAAAACTTTAAAAACTTGCATGATATTGTCGTTCATGTGTAACATGAATTTCATTTGGAAAAAGAGATAGAAGTAGCATTTGAACACTTCCACAATGGGATCATCCTTTTTAAACAGGACAAGGACTAAAATATCTTCAAGGGAATTTTATATATTTCCATCAAGGACATGGAAAATTCTGATGTGGACAATTTTGCATGGAGGCATTTCTCCCGGAACTCTTCATGAAAGATTGTGAATCTATGGTACATGTAAACATATGTGAGATGTGGGTTTATGATAATATTTTGAATTATGCAATCACATTTCTCATTTGCATTAGCTGGATCTTTTCCGGTCATGACTTTGTGTAAACTTTTCCATTTGGTGTTTTTTGCACTAAGTGTAAAGAATAATGTTGGAAAATTATAAGACGTAAGTTAGGTATGAGCTATTTGTTACGTCTTTTTTCCATTTTATTTTAATGGTATCCAAATTTTGTATTGATCAAATGAGGAATTAACCTGGAACTGATCCCATTAGACACAAACTCAATCCTAAGGCCAACTAAGGAGAAAAAACAACACAAGCTAATTAATCTAGGAGTCAAGCATGCAAACAAACCTTCTCACAATGAAACGCTAGTTGGTGATGGAATCCAAAATCACAGGTTTGATAAGGGGATGATTTTCGGTGGGTGGGAAAGTTACGTTGACAACCTGCTTAACAAACTAACACCATGGTGCATGTTACCTCACTGAGTAGTGGGAAGCCATCCAAGAAGTCTGAGTGAGTCTATCCAACGTCAATCCCAGATACAACACCACCTTCCATGTGTTGTCACCTTATGTAGGAAGTATAAAATATTATGGCCTCTATGGTACAACCTACTATACCAAAGCAGAGGAGGGACAGTCGATATTCAACACCAAGAACAACAAAGCAGGGTCAATTACTCTGTCAGGCCCAATGCAACCTCGTGCTTGACCCTTGTGTTAGAAGGGTTTCCCAAAGTCAGTGATATAACAATTGGATTTCACTCCCTAAATCAAAGCTTTATGTTTGTTTAGCATCTTTGGAAATTTATTCTCACAATCTTATTCCAAATCTCTACACCTAAGCTAAGATGGGTTTGAAGAGCCCTAGAAAATTTGCTAGATAAATTTTAATTAGCGCTCGATTTTAGGTTGTTGTTACTCAAATGAGTGATCGTGAAACTGATGGTGTTTTGACTCGACTCTTTAAACCATGCAAGAGGAAAATGAAATGCAAGAATTTCAACTTCGATGAAAACTAGCTATGGGAAGGAGCAAGAGGTTTTAAGCAAAGAAATAATTTATTGATAGATTATTATGTGTGCATTGCTAATGACAAAAACTATGAGATAATTATCCAGATAAATGGAAGAAAAATGACCCAAATTTTAAAAATAACATGAAAATGTCATAGTTCACTAATTAGTACACCTATACAACATTCAAAAGAACAATGTAATAAAGAAAAAATGATACAAATCCTTGTTTCGTAAGAGGAATGTCACATAAGGATTTCAATTTTTTATGTTCTCTAGAAATTCTTAACCTTGCCAAGACATAAGAGGTGTAAACATGGTGACCTTAGTACGCAAGAAATCTACCTTATTCAACCCATCTATGCTCCCTACTCGTAGGCTATCCATTACCATGAAAATGTCATAGTTTACTAATTAGTACACCTATACAACATTCAAAAGAACAATGTAATAAATAAAAAATGATACAAATCCTTGTTTCATAAGAGGAATGTCACATAAGGATTTCAATTTTTTATGTTCTCTATAAATTCTTAACCTTGCCAAGACATAAGCGGTGTAAACATGGTGACCTTAGTATGCAAGAAATCTACCTTATTCAACCCATCTATGCTCCCTACTCGTAGACTATCCATTACCCATCCCATCTCATGCCTTGAAAATTATGACTCTCATCCAAAACATCTCTTCACTAATTTAAGACCCAATATAAATTGTTGAACATCCATTGTAAGCTCAATCTCAAGGAAGACTCC
>JASDQU010032031.1:4194-18795 GCA_032191745.1 Picea mariana | reverse complement strand
TCAAATTATTTCTTAGGATCCTTGAGTTCTTTCTGGAGTTTTCCGAGCTCCTCAGTGATCTCAAATTTTGTGGTGGTAATGTCCCCTTCCAGCATCTCCAATCTTCTTCCTGCGTCTATGTCCATATTTTGAAGAAATTCCAACTGGTAGTTTAGCAATTGCTTTAAATTTTCTAGAGCGACGTCCATTGCATTCAGCCTTTCTTTTGTACTTGGATTGCTTCCCAAGTTGGAAGCCATCCTTGACAACTTCTTCTCTTCTCCTTGCGACCTGCTGCTGCGCTCGATCCTCTCGTAGTTGGGCCAAATTCCTTCTTGGTTGTCTCTGCATGAGGTTGGTATGGAGGGTTAAGTTCCTCTCCCTGATTTAAGCTTAGTCTCCTCCCAAGTTGAATCCCCTAAATGATTCACGTGATATGAAGGGGATGGGAGACCTACTGCTCTGTCTCCTCCCCAGAGAAAATCAACGAATGAATGATGCACTGGGTTGTACCTTCTGTCCACTTGCGCTGTCCTATAGCGCCTTTGTCCTATTGCACTTTGGATTTGCTAAAATCCTTCTTTCATGCTACCTTTCTCTTTCTATCTCATGACTTTAATTTTTTTATGGGATTTCTCCCTAGGTTCATGGAAAATCCACTATGGACATTATTCCATTAAGTTGCATGGTTCCAACAGTCAAGAGGAATCTTTATTGGCCTCAACGTTTGCTTGCTCATTTAGGTTTTGTAAGACATGGTAAATCTTATAAGAATGAAAATTCCCAAGGAGGAGTTGGATTTTCTCCAGGAGGTTATTGAATTTTTCATTTTTGAGTTTGCTTTGGTGGATTAAGGCTTTGATTACTATCCGGGAGTCCCCAATTATTACCAGATCTTGAATGCTATGACTAATTGCTTGAATGAGCCCTTGCCAGAGGGCTAGGGATTCTACTCTATTGTTAGTTTCAGTTCTGATCCCCCAGGCGAAGCTTAGCTTCATTGATCTGGTGGGGCTTTCTAGAATCCCTCCTCCACCTGCCAAGACTAGGTTCCCTTTGGAGGCCCCGTCAACGGAAAAATATGTTTCTTTTCCTTTGTCTTCCAGTCTTCAAAATCTTGTTTATCCTTTCGTATTTCCCTGGCTTCTTGGCCAGAGCTGTTGTCATTTTTTTCTCCCTGGTCTTGAATTTTAAACTGCGCCAACCATTTTTCCTCTTCCTACTCTAGCACGCTATAATTTTTTGTTTAGTAGAAGTAGAGAGAGATTTTGCCAAAATAGGCATGTATCTTGGTTGCAACTTGGGCTGGACTTCTTTTGAGTTCCCTGAAAAGTCTATTGTTTTTCTCCATCCATACTTTCCAGAGGATGAATTTGGGGAGGACTCTCCAAAGAGTGGATATTTGGCCTTTTTTCTCAGTCTCGAAAGGGTAGAAGGAATCCCAATTTTGGATAAGGTTGCTTGTATCTTGGGGTGTGATGATGACACTCTGCAGTCCCAGAGCCAACTTCCAGACTTATTTGGAGTAGGAACAGTTTAGTAGAAGATGGTCTGTGGTTTCTTCTACTTGAAGATAGAGCGGCCATTTATTGGGGCCTTCCCACCCCCTTCTTCTTATTTTTTCTCCCGTTAGAATGCTTCTGTGAGCCAGACTCCAATAAACATGTCAATCTTTGGGATGGACTTGGAGGTCCAAATTGCTTTCCAAATTGATGGGTTTGGAGGGACATTGGGGTGGGCATTTGTGAGCTGATACCCTACTACAGTGTTGTATGTCCCTGAGCTCGTTCCCCAACCTCGTTTGTCTTTTCCCCTTTTTTGAGTGGGGATTTCCCTTAGAGGCAGAGCTTCAGGGCATTCCAGTCCTCTTCTAAATCAGGGGGGTTGTTAGCAATTCCCCACCTTAGCCACATCTTGTGCTCATTGTTCTCCCAAATTGAGATGTCCCAAAGAGTGTTTAAATTTTGAGTGACCATCCATTCTTTGAGTCGATCCAGATCCTATCTCAACCCAATGGGAGGATCTCCCATGATTGAGTCCTGCCAAATATTGATTTTTTTCCCATTCCCTGGCACCCAAGTGAGATGAGGTCTGAAATGGGGCATAGTCTTCTAACAGAGCTAGAAGATTGGGGAGCCTCTTTTCTCCAGAATTCGGAAACCTATACATCTTTCCCTTGGACCCCTAAAGTACTTTTTCCATAATGCCTTTTTGCTCCACGTTGGATTCCCAGTGGTTAGGTTCCAAAGCATCTTTGCCCCTAGCACCATATTTTGAGCATGTGCATTTTTTAAGTTGAGACCGCCTTCCAGGATTGGTTTAGAGATTTTTTCCCAACTTATTAGATGCATCTTTCTTCTTGACTATTTCCCTCCTTCCCATATGAACCTTCTGAACATTTCTTCAATTTTTTGTATTATGGAGGCGGGGGCCAGAAGAAAAGAGATTTGATAGATTGGAATGCTGGCAAGGACAACCTTGATTAGGATCACTTTACCTGCCAGATTTAACCAACTCGCTCCCCAGGAAGTTATCTTGTTCTTTATCTTGTCAATCATCAAATTCTAGTGTGAGATTCTTCGGGTGGAGTTGAAGATTGGGACTCCCAGGTATTTAAAGGCATCCCATTTGGTACAACCTTCCATTCCAAGTACCTTGGTGATCTCCAACATTTCATTTGGCGTTATATTCCAACCATAGATATTTCTCTTAGTAGGGATTATGACACTTCCTGATATTTTTGTGTAAGCCGCTAATTCATTCTTGAATTTCCTTGTTCTTTGTAAGCTCTCACCTCCCATTAGCAGAGTGTTGTCCACAAACTGGGCATGATTTATGTCCTTTACCCCTAGCACTATTCTCAAACCATGGAGATTGTTGTGATTCTGGTCGTGCTCTAGTTGGAAGCTTAGTACTGAGGCTTGAATTGCATAGAGGAGGGGAGAGAGGGGGAAGCCTTGTTGGAGTCCTCTGAAAGATTGAAAGAACTTAGTTACCCTCCCATTCACAAGAGGGGCTATCCAAGGTGACCCGATACATGCTTTGATCTAGTTTACAAAAGCTGGGGTGAACCCAAAATTTTCCATGACTTTAAATAAAAAATTATGTCTTACTCTATCAAAAGCATTGGCGAGATCAATTTTTATCATCATACCTTTTTCTTTCCTCTGGATGCTTGAGTGCAGGGCCTCTTGCACTAGGGTGATGTTATCTACTATGTGTCTGCCTTTGATAAATCCTCCTTGGTTTTCGAATATGATTATAGAAAGAATTGTTTTGATTCTGTTGGCTATTATTTTTGTGAGGATTTTATATCTTGTATTGCAGAGGGAGATTGGACAAAATCTATTGAAGCTGATTGCACCTTTTTCTTTCAGAATCAGCACCAGGAAGGCTGAATTTGTTCCACCTCCTAGTTTTCTGCAAGTTTGAGATTTCCGGATCAACTTCATTACATCTGATTTTACTATATCCCAGCTTTGCTGGTAGTATCTTGTTGTGAATCCATCTAGGCCTGGGGCTTTGTCAGGATTCATTTGTTCTAGTGCCTCCTTTATTTCTTGTTGAGTAACTTCCTTATTTAGGCCGTTGTTGATGTCTTCCTTGATGAGTTTTGGGATAAGGGAGAAAGGGTACTCTTTGGGTTCTATATCAGTCCTTTTCGTTTCAGTATAGAGTTCTTTGAAGGCTTTAGTTGTCGCTGCTTTAATGCCTTTCGGATCCGTGATTGTTTGATTTTGAACTTGAATTTCTGTTACTATTTTAAATTGCTTCCTTGCCTCAGCTTGCTTGTGGAAGTATCTCATCTTTCTATCTCCTGCTTCCAGCCAAAGGCTTCTAGATTCCTGTCTCCAATAATTTTCTTCCTCATGGAAAGCCTTGTGCCATTGCCCTTGTAGATGGTCTTATTGTTGCAAGCATTCTTGGTTGATCTCCTAATTTTCCATTTCCAGTTGGTGGTTCCCTAGTTGTTTTTGGGCTTCTTGACGAGTTTTAATTGGATTTGCCTAACCTTTTGCCCAAGTTTTTAGTGTTGTCTTTAATATTCTGATTTTTTCTTCCCACACATAGAAGGTTGAGCCTCTTACTATGCCATTCCAGACTTTGGTCACTAGCTTTAGGAAGTCTTTGTATTGGGGCCAAGTTGGGCTAAATCTGAAAGGTATGGGCCCATGGTTTATGTCACAAGAAATTTCTAAGAGGATGAGCTTGTGATCTGACACACTGTGAGGAAGGATCGAAGAGGTGGGAGTGAGGCCCAGAAGCAAGAAGGAGCTTTGGACGAGGAATCTATCCATCCTGGCTGCTATATGCCCTGGTCCTATCCTTTTATTTGTCCATGTGTATTTGCCTTTAGTAGGCTTGATATCTTCTTGATACTAATCTGAAATTAGATCTTCCACCCACTCTCTTGTTGGGTCTCACACAATGGAGCCACCTATTTTTTCATATAAAGATAGGGTCACATTTAGATCCCCCCAATAATGATATTGTCTAGATCATTTTACAATAAATAGTCTTTTAGGGTCTCCCGACACTTTCTTTTTTTCGTTAACAGGTGTGGTACATAGATATTGAAGAGACTTACCAGTCGACCTGTTCCTTGTGAAGGAGTTTGGTGTGGATCCAGTGCATTCTCGTTTTAGAGTTGATTAGATCGAACGTCATAGTGTTCCACAGGTTTCCTAACCCGCCTGAGCCACCTCTTGCACTTTTTGTTATTCCTTGGCTTATTCTCCATAGGATAGTTGTTGCTTTGAGTAAGTCTTGGCTATCCATATTGGTCTCTTGAAGGAGTAGGATATCTGATTTTGAGGCTCTTATGATGTCCTTAAGTGCTTCTTCTTTCCTTTTGCTTCTGAATCCCTTGCAATTCCAGGAAGTTAGTTTCATTAATTACCTTGGGGGGGTGAATGGCCTCCTTGGGAGGCCTTGGAGTGCTTCCTTGTTTGTCTGATATTGATTAGTTGTCTGATTTTTGGTTTTGATCCCTTCAGGAAATCTTTGTAGGTTTCTTTGTCTCTTTCTTCCTTCTTATATTTCCTACCTCTTCATGTTTTCTTTGGTGTGGCCAAGGCATCACTTGCACCTTCATACTCGCTATTTGACGAGACCTCACCTTCCTCTATGTCTGGTCTTGCATCCTTTCTTGGGGGTGGATTTGCATTGCTCTTCTTCTTCTGTCGGTGAGTGGGTTTCTCTGACTTCAGGGGTTGGATTTTCACGCATATCTTCGGTTGGGGATTCTTCCTGTGTGTTTTATTCTGCTATTTTCTCTGTAGGTTCCTGAGCCAGTATTCTGAAGGTCTTCTCTACCCTTGTGTCTGATTTATTTCCTAGGTCCCTGGGTTGTGTGGGGGTTGTCTTTTCATTCCTTGGGCCTTTAGTTTTGGAGTTGGATCTTCCTTTTCTTGGTTGTTTCCAACCTTCTCCATTTTCTTTCTCCATGTTTGGGTTTTTAGGGAAGTTCCTGTGGAAATGTCTGTATTCATGAAATCCCCTACATTTGAATAGGAGTTGTTTATAGTCCAGCTTCTGGTAATGCTGCCATTTTTTGACCTTGATTTTGATCACTTCAGGAAGTCCCTCCTCCAGATTGACTTCCACATAGATTCATGCACATGAGTATTGGTCTCTAGGGTTCACTCTATCAATGTATTGTCCCAACCCATTCCCGATTGCTTGAAGCGAGGAGGGGTTCCAGCAGTGGATTGGTAGATTGGGTAGCCTGACCCAGACTGGAACTTCCTTGGGAACTTCTAGAGATAGATCAAAGCTAGGAGTCCAGCAATTCAGATAAATCCCTTGAGTGCCCATAAAGTACGACCCATTCCTAAAGATGAGATCCCTATCTTCCTAAGAAATGAATTCAAAGATGAAGAATCCTCTTCCCACTGCATAGCAGGTTACACTATTTTTGATCAGCGATCTCCAATTCCTTTGGATCTAGTTGTCCGTGGTTTGGGCTGATGGCCAGAGCCCCATGAATTGTCCAACCAGTCCTCGGTCTGATAGGGGAACTGCTACCCTCATTGGATGGTCCGAGGGCAGATCAATTTCAGGTATTGAATCAAGCTTCTTGACGAAGCTAGGGGGATCCACAGAGGGGAGCTTCTTACCTTAGGAAGCTAGAAGCTTGCGAAAGGAAGAAGTAGGAGAAGGAGGGGGCGATGTCTCCCCTCCTCCTGGAGTGGCCATGGAAGGAAACTAAGGCAAACAAATATGAAACCCTAACCAGAGCGTTGTCTCATTCGTGAAAAAAAACCTCTTTTTAAGATACACATTAGCTGTCGGGAGAGATATTATTTCTGTTAATACTAAAAAGAGACATTGGCCAAGAAATTAAACCAAAGGAAAGGATGGTCCCTCTTTGTATTTTAAAGAAGGTGATGTCCCATGGATTTTGAAGAAAGATGATCTTTCTATGGAAAATGATGTTATTTTGGGTGTGAATGCACCTTCTTTATATGGGACGACTCTAGCTTCACTGTAGACGATAATTTTTGGGGTTTGAAATAACATGACCATCTAAACCTTCTACATGTATGTATGTTGAATACACGGTTCTTCTTATATACTGATGTCAGTAAAAATATGTTATGCACTCATAGTTTTGTGGAAATTAATGATCTTTGTATCTATTTTGTAGTGTCATTATCCTTTGCTCGAGCGTGGTTGTGCGAACCATGACTTCCCCAAGACCTGCAACATGTGATATCGAAATTATCTGCATTTGTAAGTTGGATCACATCAAGGGAGATTTATATGGTTATCATTCCACGGTCACACCAAGAGATAGATGAGATTATTTGTATGTTTGGGAAGGAACTACCCACGAGTTTTATGGACTTCCAAGTCCATCTTCTAATTCTTCTACCTTATGAGGTTGAATTAGTTGGGGTTCTCTCATGTTGTTGGATTTTCTTCTTAGAGAGGTACATGAAAAAAATGAAGGTTTTTGTTCAACAAAGGGAAAAACCGAAGGGCTCTATGGCAGTGGATTACATAGTATACGAGTCGTTCTATTATGCCAGTGAGTACAACAAGTGAATTGACGAAACAGAAGTAGTAGTCATTTGGGATGACCATCAATATGAGGAAAAAATGGAAGGGGAGCTACTCCAAATGAACAAAAAAGGCACTTGATAAAGAGTAAGTCAGTTATATTTTTTCAATTTAGTATAGAAAAATTGTTTACATTGAAGTTGATAATATATATTTTATCCCGTGCTATTTCTTTTGAATTATTTTATACATCATCAAATTTATAAATTTTGATGCCATCAATAAATTAGTTCTTTAAGTTGACAATATATATTTGATCTCATGCTATTGGCTTTCAATTTTTGTATACATCAACGAATTTTGAAATGGGTTCCATCAATAATTTTGTTCTTTACAATGCAGAGGCAATGTGACCCATGACCATGGATCACATTGTATGAAGAGAAAAGAATGAAATGAGACAATGATAGGAAATCATTTTGATGGTTGAATGGTAGAAGTATTTCTTATTCTGATCATTTAAAATAAAATATGTCAAAAATGTGTCCCAATAGTTGGGTGGATGACTAGATACAAGAGAAATATGATGTGTCTATTGGTGACCCACGTGGAGAATATATGGATGCACTAAACATAGGGATTGAGTGCAACAACTATGTAATAACATCTCTGAGTACCATGTTCTATTTATAATAATGCACATTTAAATTGTAATGTGTATTATGTTTTTATTAATGCTTCAGTTATTAGACATATGACACAGTCCTTTGTTCTCATTTTTATAGGTTCATTTCTTCCCATCTATTAGGCATATAGACATAATTTTCACACTGAATATGTCGATGAAGGACACGTCACAGAATATTGTGGAGTGGAGGCCGAGTTCAACCAATCTAGTTGTGCTATCCATCGTGATGAAAACTGGATAGAGGGGAAGTTAGGTCACATTGGAAATATACAAGAGATCATGCAAATGGACTTCTCATCATTTCGATGTGTTGTTTTTTGTTGAAAGTGGTGGGATACCTTTGACTGAAGAAATGTAAAGGAATATTGTGATAGTAACTCTAAAAAAGTGTGGGTTGAAAGTAAGGAACCTTATGTTTTACCAAAACATTGCAACCAAGTCTTTTTCTACCCAGGTATGTTGGATGGGAATTGGTGGTTTGTACTGAGACATGATCTGAGATCTAAACATATTTTTGAGAACAAAAATGTTACAATACCAAGAGAGGAAGATAATCAGGCTGATGGCAATGAAGATTGATTTCATGTAAATTATTTGTTTGGACATTTACATTGTGGATGTGCCATTTTATTATAGGTATCTATAATGGACACTTATGTTTTTTTTCCCTTCATTTTATAATTATGTTGGATATGAAAAGTTAACAACCATTTACAACCACCATATTGAAAATACATTAAATAGATGTACAAGCATAATATTTGGTTTTGATAAATTTTCATTGTCATATTTATTGTTTATTATAGCAAATTTATGGTGTATTGTATTAAAATATGTCTATCTTAACCTTTGAATTACTAAGAATTAATTGAGATATCACAAAATTAGTGGCATACAATAGTAAAGATTTATTTTAAATTATATTTTATTTAAAAAAAAATGAATATATTAAAAAATATTCAAACCTCAAAATTTTTATTGTTTGAGAAAATCAAAATTCAAAAAAATATATACTTACTTTGATGGAACTTCTAAGGACAATTCCAACAAATAACTTTGTGCAATATCTACAGTACTTGTGGTGTACTTGGCATTACCAACTTTGATGGCATTCCCCACCGTAACTATTGCAACTATCATGACCTTCCCCTATTCCACTCCATCCTTTAGTTTTATAATAGTATAAACTTATATTAATAATTATTTTTGCATTCTCCTTTAAATAAGTGTCAATATAGGAAGGACATGGAAATTCTAAAAGAGTATTTTTCTATAGCCTAGTTAGAATTAAGGAAAATTTTAATGATCCATACTTATCTAAAAGTATATAATCCTTTGTCAATTTTACTAATTCTTAAAATACTAATTATAAAATGTTCGGTGATATTATTTTTTAATAAAAGATTCATAAAGTCGGTATTAGAGTAAAACATTGTGAAACCATTTCATCAAAAGTGTATAGATCAAAATGTAGTATTATTCTCTATATTTATTATTTTAAATTTAATTGAATAAATTTCACATATTCTAATAGTTGGATAATATAAATTAATAAAATCTTTGGAAAAATTAAATGTTAATAAAATATAATCATTTTGATTTTAGTAATCAATTATATTATAACTTTGTCTTGTAATATTTGAATAATAAAAAGTAAAATAATAACATTATTATTACATCATCAACATTATTATTAGTGAATAATTATGCAATTATAAAGTTATTATTATAATATATGAAAAAGAAATAAATATTCAAATCACAATAATTTCACTCATCATATTTAAGTATATTGTATATTGTATTAATCAACATATTGTATATTGTTGGACAACAAACAATTCACCTTGAATAACACTTAAACATTATATGGCATTAATGGTTATAACTTTTTGCAATCACAATCCAAATTAAATGCTTTCATAAAAGTAAAGTTAAACATTACATGGCAACTATAAATTTAAATGAGTGATACATATCAAATTTCACTTAAAAATAGAGGAGTCATTAGCAATGTTCGTCATTAGCATACTCATATTACATTTTATAAATCAAACAACAACAACAACAACAAGAAGCACAACATTATATGAAAAACATAATATACATGAGTGATATACATATGAATATACATGTCAAACATACATCTCGATAAGATATACAAAACATGTCATATATAGATCTTCAGTAAAATATAAAAAAAATCAGTATAAATGTCAATTGGTACCACTACTAGCTAGGTCCACCACAAGAGCCATGTGCATCATTGTCTCTACTACCAGAGGTAAAGCCTCTATCAAGAACAACTGTCTGAAAAAAAAATGTCAGCATAAGTGCACTATCAAGTGTCTCTATATCAATATCATGAATATGTGTATCAAAAGCACCCAATGTGATCATAGTGTCCAAATCATCAAAATCTTGTGACACATGTGGAGGAAGAGGAGGAGGAAGAGGGGGGGGGAGGAGGATTAGACATGGATACAGGTTTAGACACATGTGGAGGGAAAATAGGAGGAGGAGGAGGATCACACATAGATGGAGGATCAGTAGATGTTGCAGCTGACTCATGTGGAGGAGAATCAAGAGGAGGAGGAGGACCACGTGATGCAGTAGAGGAAGTGGATGGCTCTACTGATTAGATAGATGTAGTGGGATCATGATAATCATCCCTCAACGTATCGATGAGGTTGAAGAGACAAGAAATATGACATGTCAACATCGTCATGTCATGAGGAAAACACCTACATGTATTAGAAAGCTTCTATACTCGTAATATGTCTCTAGGGGTTACAGGCACCACTCCGAGACTAGTCATGACATGACATATCTCATCCCCCACCTCTAGTCAGACTCTTGTATCTGAATTGCATGGTATGTGGGGTCTCTATACTACTGGAGGATGCTCCTCTTCCACCTCCACCAACTCATCCTCATGTTTGAAATGTGCATCCCCAACACATGTGCCTATATCTAAAAAACAATAGATAATAATTATAAAATAATTAAAACAAAATGTTACAATAAATTACATGTGCATTAAATAAGACATAAAAATATGCAAGTAGATTGATCAAAACATAATGATAATATTACCTCTCTCATCTAGTGGCTCCTCTATTGTAAATCAGATGTTTATACATCCTCTCCAATATATCCCCACATATGGGTACTCTACAATATCAAGGAAATTATCATCCTTGCTAGACAACAAATCAAATACTACCCTTTTAACTGAAGTAATGAGAAACTTAGACTAGATCCTCTTGGGCATCAACTGCTCCCACATGAGAATACACGCATCAAACATAAGCCTATTAGGAAAGCATGGTAACGTTGGATGAGTGACATGAATCCTCTCAAAAAATAGTATATACAACTCAAACACAAATGGGAAGACTATTGTCCCAAACAAAACAGAGAGACAATGATCTAATGCATGACAAAAATATCTCAAAAATACATCCAACCACCTAATCAATCAGGGCTCCTACAATAAACTATATATATAATACAACATAAAGAAACTAACTCAATTCCCATTAGAGATATACTGTGAAAGTTATGAGATCATATGAAACAAGAACCTAACTATTATCACTGAAATTTTGTCCACAAATGGTTTAAGGAATCCAGCATCTTCAAACAAATATGAGTTCACCCATGGACCAAAATTACCAAAAATGCATTTCCAAAGGGTCCAAAACTATACAACTAGTTATAAAATTAAGATGCGCTATGACTACATAGGGTGCGTGTGCACATGCGCCATCAAGAAATGCAGGAAAAGCGCACATGTGCACAATGTGCGACTGTAAATGCTAAAAGCCACGCACACCTGAGAATGACACATTTATGATGTTGGTTGGCCTCCCACCCACTTCTGTCTCAGCTTCCAAGTCAATTTGACATCCAAATCTCAGCAGGATCTGGCTGGGTGGCTGGTCAAAGACCTAAAGGTGCCCTAAACGGTACTTTTCATAGTAAAAGCTGGTTTCACAATACCTCAAAGTGGTGCTATAAAACAAAGCCATGGGTGCACTACATTTTCAAGGAATTCATTTGTAAGCTTATGCTGCTGCTATTCTCTTGGGGAATCCTCTTTTCTTATCAAGAACATACTAGCACCATTCCATTTGGGCAATCCACATCACTTTTTGAGTGAGTTAGCTTGGGATTCTTTCACCATTTCTTTCAAGTTTTCAAGTTGTAATAAGAGCTCAATATTGGGGATCCAAGAGCCCTCCCTTGGAGGAAGAAGGGACCCAAAGTCCCCTTTCTTTTTGGTGTTTTATTTTCACTAATACAATCCTTTCCATTGGTGACATGAGTCTTGTTTGTTTCTTGTTCTTATGTCCTTATGCACAATATTTTAGTTGTTCTTTCCTTTCCTACTTTGATTCTTAGCTTAGTCTTTTATGTTTATTTTTCTAACCCTTTCCTTTACAGTTGTCTTTCTTAGCTAACCCAAATAATCTTGTAAGCACCTCTGTTTTCCTCATTTAGGTGATAAAAGAGGTGCAACAGATTGGCGACTCCACTAGGGAAAGGTATCAATTTCCTACCCCATTTGGGTTATTTTAGCTCTTCTTTCTATTTATTTAACCTGCAGGTGCCATAACCGGCCCAAGACGACCTGCAAAACATCAAATTCAAAGCTGAGTTGAGAGAATTTTCATTCAGAATTTTCTTCATGGCCATGTGATAGTTGTGCATGGGTTTATTGGCCCATAGTTGCACATCGTGTGCACATGCACCAAAATCACTGTATTACTCAGTGCCTTCTGTGCACCTACACTCAAAAGTCTTTTTCAGTTCACACATTCTCACTCAGTGTGCCTCTGTATACTATGAGACTCGTGCACCTGTGTAGAAAAATACACATAATAAGCCTTTTTGTGATTTGTTGAAGGCCCCTAGCCTTCTTAAAGATGATTTCATGCATGTTATAATCTGCACCACACTTGGTTCCCTCTCCATATAAAGGGATTAGTCAAAAAACATAAGCACTTAGGGGGTTTAAAATCATTATTTCCTCTTTTTCTTTCATTTTGCCACATGGATGGTCCTCTTTGACTAAGAGTATAAGTTGGAATCATTTGTAATCACATATAAAACTTGCATTGGGAAAAGAAATTGGATATCAATCGTTGAGTATGCTCTTCTCTCGCACTTCAAAGCGAACTTGAGAATCAGAAAGAGGTTGTAGGACAATTTCATCTCCCTTAAAAAGGAAAAATATTTAGGAGAGGACAACACCCCCCTCGAGACTCCTCTTAGTTTATTTTTCAAACACACCTTAAACTTGTAACGGGCCCACACATGCCCACATGCTACAAAGATAGGATAGTGCTGAAATTTACTTTCTTAGATTAAATCACTAGGGAAGTTTAAAGGTTTTGAAATGGGCCCATACATGCCCACATGATCAAAATCTAGGATAGTTTCAAAGCTTTCTTAGATTAAATCACAATAGGGAGTTAAAGAAATAGTAAGGACCCACATGTCCACATGCTAGTTTCCTAGGGACTTTAAAATTCCGCAAGGCTGTACTAATGACACATAGTAACTTAGGTAATCAACACTTGTAAGTACCAAGAGAAGTCCACATGCAGCAAGGTGACACCTAAATTATTAAAAATTGACACATTTTCACTTGTTCACACACAAAGTCACTTCTCACTCACATAGTTTTCATCTTGAAACATGGAGGTTGAAGTAAGTTTCCTCCAAATGGATTATAAAAACACCCCACCCTTTTCGTGATGAAACTATCCACTCCCACTTAATTTCAACGAGGTTGTCTCACACCCCCAATATCTCAAACAACCACATCTAATTTTTTTCTAAAAACTCACTAAATTTTCCTCCACAGGAGGTGCCAAAGAGCTCTTTTAGTCTAGTTAGTATTTCGGGGATAGGCATCCAAATAACTCCCTGTTATCTGGTTCTCACATTTTCAAAACAATAGAAGTTTTCAACATAGGGAACTTTAAATCCTCCAAGTCAAGTGTTCCTAACACCATAAGGCAAGGAGATATCCGTGAAGGGTTGAAGGCTGAGGTCCAGTTGTTCTATGCATCCCCCTTGAGGCACCCACCTCTTAGACAGGATCCAGCCCGTGACCCATTTCTTAGGCTGAAAATCTAAATGTTGCACTTTGACCGAGGTGCCTAGTGACCAAATTTTAGGACATCTACCCAGGTGGCAATTGTGGGCTGAAATTGCACATTGATTGGATTTTGTGTTTCCATTGGGAAATATCGCCATCTCTTTCGGGATATGCACCCTCTACCCCTCATTATAACTAATTACTTCATCCTTCACTAGTCCCTCTTTCGATGGCTTCAAACCCCACTATTGATTACTATTGGAAGGTCCAGTGCTATTTGAGAGAAAGGACGTTATGTATTTTAAGAAACGAGCATTTGTTTTCTTTGTTCCCCTGCACAGACAAAATCCACCTATCCACATATATGCTTCTTTATCAAANCAAAACACTTTATGTATGATGCACTTATGATTACATTTGATTTGGATATATATCGTGTAAAGTTCAAAAATTGCAGCAAAGGCTCTTCTTCATTTATTTCTTTCATCACCATTTGCACACATTCACTCAGCTAGTCGAACATCATAGGGGACCCACAGAAACCCCTTTGTTCCAGACGCTTTCTAAATCTCCCTCCTATTCTAGGGGGGGTTCCTAGTCTCGCCAACTCACTAGCCCCACCTTCTCACACCCCTGTGAGTGTCACTGTCTTGGGATCTTATTTTCTTGGTTCCACCTTACTTAGGTCCAATTCCCAAGGTCCACTGCCCACTCACTCTCCTTCACACGGAAGCGGGGGGCCAACTTCCTCTCAAGAGAGAAGTTCAAACCCACCTAGTCCCCCTCAAGGGTCAGGTTCACAAAACACTCACACCAT
>JASDQU010032030.1:24266-39739 GCA_032191745.1 Picea mariana | reverse complement strand
ACGTCCTAGGCCTAATTAAGTTTACACCTAGGGTTTTGACCTTTAGGGTTTGAAAGGCCTTGCCTTTGCAACACTTTTCATCCCTAGATTTGTGTTTTGAAGCTAGTCACTTTTGCCAAGGATTTTTAAGGAAAGAGGGAGGAGCATGAGGCCTTGCTTAAGCAACACCGGATTGAGCCTCCTCCCCTTAGGGTTTTGACTTTGTGGCCCTACCATTGCAGCACTAGAAAGCCTAACTCTCCCGTCCTTGAATTTAGATTCTCCCGAGACTTTAGCCTTGCTCCTTGACTCCATTATACCCTAAGGCACTAGTCTAGAACTCCAACGTTGAGATTCTTGTGTCAAAACAACACTTTTAAACTTCTCAAATTTCAAACCCCAACTAACCCTAACATCTTACTAACTCTAATCTAATGATGACATCATGCCTGGTTTAAGCTCTTGGCTGGTATAAAAAGTTGCGGCTAGGTCATCAAATGATAGACTTTGATGAGTAGATGAATTTCATTGGCCTATTTTGCAAAACGTCCACCTCATCGTCTAGCAAACTAACCTAGAAGAAAGTTGACGTCACCCTCTAGCAAGTATAGTGACGCAGCCACTTTGTATGTGAGCATATTAATGATATTTAATGCGTTGTGGTAATTCAAGGATTGATTTTATACATTGAATGCTATATCATTTCTGGTGTTATTGAGAAGTAACATTATAAAACAGTCATTTTTTGCAATCATTGACTTCGTCAATAATTACTGCTATATGTGCTCATATGTATAATAAAGATAGTCATTAATTTATGAAGTACTGACCCTTGCTGCACGTTTTAGTTTTATTTTTGCCTTGTCTCGCAAACAGGTGTCTATTCTATGGTTCAACTTCTTTTTGACTATCTTTCTTGGCGGTAATCTGTGAAAGGGAAAACCTACTCTCACCTTTGAGCCTAAATCCCTAGACCCTTTTCCTTTCAACGCCCCAGATTACCTAGGGATGTCTCCCTTTGGGATTAGCCACCCTAAATAGAAAGAGCCCCCTATCAAGGTGACAGTGGGTGGGGAAGCTCCTGTGACGCCAATTTGATCCTTACTTTTCAAGATGCCTAAACTAGACTACAAACTAAGTGATAACAAGCCCCTAGTTGAATAGGCGGTCAACAGGTGCAGTGATAATAGGGAAATGTAGGTCTTACCTATGGGTGCCTATGTAGAGGGTGAGTTGCACCTTGTCATGGATGCAATTGTTTCCTAGCCCATTCAACGCCTTTTTACTCTTTGTCTTATTACTTTTTATTTCAAGAGAATAGTCGGAGGACACTGCCCTAGCGTTGTGACCAGTGGTGACAACATTACCCACAAGCATTTCATGAAGATGAGAAGGTTAGCTCATGATGAGACCCCCTTTCTCTTGGCTATGCCACCAAGAGTCACTACCCCAGAGTGGTGACCAAATGAATAGTATTGTCATACTGCTAAATGCCCATGGACCTAATAGGTTGGCTCGTGATGAGACCCCTATCCACCAATTAATTCTTTAGTTTTATTTTATTTCATGGGTGCCCCCTCTTTCTTGCTAAGAAGCATTTTATTTCTTTCTTGGGGATCCCTGGGCAAAGCATCTCAAGGTTTGATCTTGGATTTTAACTTTTTCTAGCTACTTTTACCCTCTGGGCCTTTAGCCCCTTCTTACTACAAGGCAAGGTACAACCCTTACTAGCTTGGCAAACCCAATGCCCAAACCAATGTAGGGGATAAATGAGAGGTAAAATGACGAAAAGTGATGAGCATGGAAGGAATGGACGATGACCTTTCATAGACCCACCCAGTGGCAACTCATTCCTAAGGGAACTAACATTCTAGGGCACTCTATCATCCCCCCCAGGTATGGGCAAGTTAAAAGGCATAATGTCCAAGCAAACGTCATGAGGCAAAAGAGAATTAGATGCACATATTCAAATTTTTTTAGAATCAGAGTGACACATACCATGATACTCAGACTCATTACCTCATGGAGCAAGACCCACTACTACTTCAGAATCAAGCCGAAGGGATGGATGTTGTTGTTGCTGATAGATAAGAGGCATTGAAGAAAAGAGGGGCCCTCTAGGGACAAGCTCAAGTCATATGGATCTTGGTACTCCATGTCTAGGACTTATGGGCCTCGAGACATAATATCCTCAGTTATCCCTAGGATAGGGGATAACAGTGACCAGATAGGTGGTAGTGTCATACCGCTACATGCCCATGGGTATAATAAGTCTGCTCGTGATGAGACCTTAGATCCATCAACTAGTACCTTGAATGTATATGTATCTTATGGGTCCCCTTTTCTTACTGAGAAGATTTTCACTGCTTTCTCCAAGATCCCTGGGTGAACCACCTCAAAAGTTTCAATATGGATTTTAACTCTTGCCATCTACTTTTACTCTCTGTGCATTTATCTCCTTCTTCCCACGAGGTAAGGTACAACCCTTCCTAGTGTAGCCAATCTCAATGCCCGAACAAAGGTTGGGGAGATGAGAGGAATAAAGATGTAAAGTGGTAAGTATGGAGAAAATGGACAATGACCTTTCAAAAACCCAACCAGTGGCAACCCATCCTAAAGGGAGATCAACTTACTAGGGCACCATGTCACCCTTCCAGGTATGAATGAGGCAAAGAGCATAATTTCCAAGCAAACATCATGAAATGAAGAAGGATTCAATGCAACATATTCAAGTGCTTCAAAAATCAGAGTGATACATACCATGAACACAAACTCATTACCTCATAGAGCAAAACTCACTGCTACTTCAAGACCAGGCTAGTGGGATGGATACTGCTACTGCTGATAAATGGACTGCACTGAAGAAAAGAGGGGCCCTCTGAGGCCATGCTTAAGTCGTTCGTCTCTCGATACTCCATGTCTAGGACCTATGGGCCTCGAGACATGATCTCCTTAGTTATCCCTAGGCTAGGGGATAACATCTGGCTCCAAATCGGGTACATGTGCTCACTGTAGAGCGCATGAGAACCTCAACATATTGGTATGACTTGTTCCTACTAAATCTGAACAAAAGATATTAGTAATCCTTAGGGTGGTGATATCACCCCTTGTTCATATATGATATAATAAACAAATGAAGAGCATCTTTAATCTAGTATATGATTATGATCATACATATATACATAATGAATCAAGACAATATGAATTTGCAACTACAACTATACTAATATGAAATGCAGTGGTATGTACAATGGATGCAAATTCCTACCTAACTCTACTTACCTGTTGGTTGAATTCTAGGTGTAGTCAAATAACCAGTGAAACCATCCTAGCAATATCTCATAATACCTGCCTCTGTGCTTCATCATAAACCATAACAATGACAAGTTAATCACAAAAATAACATGAGTTAGAGCATGTATCATATCATAGGAAGTCGTAAATTCTAGCTCATGGAGGCGGGAGGGAGGGAAAAAATTATGCCAAGTTACACTTTTAGGAAAGTGCTTAATCCATCTCAGAAAGGGATCGTGAAAAATCAAAGTCTCAAAAGACTGACTCAAAGAGTCTGAAGGTTGGCTACCTTGGACGTCATCACATCCTGAGATCTGGTAAGGGACTAGCAAGAACCTAGAGGATGGTTAGCATTTTTTTAAGGGAAAGTTGAAAGACTGAGATAATAATCTTCTTCTTAAGGTATTCAACCTACCCTTGAATTCTAAAAGAAGACTTTTCCCTAGAGAAAACTTGGGACAAGGGACATGTTCCCGAACTACATGTTAGTGACACGGTGACGTAAAGTAGTCGAAGGGAGCTGGAAAACCTTGTCTCAAGTACCCTGCTTTAGGAAATCAATGTCCTCACCTTTATCAAGATCTGAGCACAATGATGGTTGATAATATTTCTCATAGAATAAATCCAAGTGCTCAGACGAATACTCGTCAAAATCCTCAAGGTATGGTCGAAAATTATCAGGAGAACATAGAAATAGGTCACCCTTGCATGCTTGGGAAACTTTTGTAATTATATCATCATCTTGTTTCCAAACATCAAAATTATTAGGAACATCATATGATTTTTGTAAAGGAAACATTTGAAGATATCCTTCCATATCATAAATGGGATCCTCATCAGAACCAATCAGATCCCACTTACGTCTTCCAACATGTACGAACTCATCAATATTATCAACCATGTCACTATCTTTATCATAACATGAAGGATTTAATGCATCCAAGGGCTTTGTTATCGCTCAGTTTGTAGGATAGGTTTAGTAGCTTGAAGGCAAGAGTCAAACTGGCGTAACAGGAGCCTCCCCACCCACTGTCACCTCAATGGGGAGCTCTTTCTATTTAGGGTGGCTAATCCCAAGGGAGACGTCCCTAGTAATCTGGGGTGCTGAAGGAAAAGGATCAAGGGTTTAAGGCTCAAAGGCTAAGGTAAGCTTTCCCTTCACAGATTACTGCCAAGAAGATAGTCAAAGATAAGGTATTCCACTGAAAGGGCACCTGCTTGCGAGACAAGGAAAATATAACTAAAACGTGCAGCAGTGGTTAGTACTTCAAATTGTTAATGACTATCTTTGATATATACACATGAGCATAAATAAATGTAATTATTGACGAAGTCAATGATTGAAATTAAAGCTAAGACTTATAATTATTACTTCCTCAATAAATACAAATGATAGTGCATTCAATGTATAAAATTAATCCTTGAACTAGCACAACGCATTAAATATCACAAATATGCTCATATATATAATGTTGCTGAGTCAAACCTGCAAAAGGGTGAAGTTAGCCCTATTCTAGGTTAGTTTTAGCTAGACAATGGAGTGAATGTTTTTCTATTTGAGCCAATGAAAATAATCTACACACCAATGCCAATTGCTAGATGACAATGCCACAACGTTTTATACCAAACAAGAGATCAAAATAGGCATGATGTCATCTTAGGGTTACGGTTAGTAGGTCGCTCCCTACTAACCAAATAGTGTAGCAATGGCTAGGCTATACTCTTCTTAATCAAATGGCTAAACAAATTTTTATCATGGGGACATAAAGCAAGGACCTACTTGTGTGCTTGCTCCCTAGGGTTTCAATGATTAAGCATAATAATAACAATGTAACCATACATGTAAGAAATTAAACCTACAACCATTCAATCAAGAAGTTTTGTATGAAAAATACACTTACAAATTCATGAAGAGCTTATCAAACCCTAGTTATAACACCTTCCAATGATAAAAAACACCATACACATGCCAAAGATAATCCTCTAAGTGTAGCGCCTCAACTCCAAGAGCCAATAACAAGACAAAAGACTAAAAGCAATTCTCTCACAAGAGAGTGAGTTGTGTTATGTTTAAAATGAGAGGCAACGTCCTCTCTTTATATCATCCAAATGACCTTCAATTACAAAAATAGGTCATTAAAACAGCCAACAAGGCTGACTTAACAATATTGCATTATTTGTCACATTAAATGCTAAAATGTCAAATCATGAGCTAAAAAGGGAGACGTCAGGCCCCTCTAAGGGAGACGTTGGCCCTTTTTGAGCAAGATCAGCATCCAATAGGAAAAACGTTGGCCCTTCTAAGGCTCCTGCAAGCTGCCACACGTGCCAAATGGTCCAAGCACACTGCCACATCCTCCAGAAAACATCCAGCCTGCCCTGGGTGGCATCCTGTCCATCAAATCCATTATCTCATCTGCAGGGGGTGATCCCCTCTAGGTTGATCTCTACCAAAGTGTCCTGGTGAGGGCGTCCTTCTGTCTTCTTCATGCAAGGGCTCATCATGATGTTGTCCTGCCTCTGCCATCCCAGCAACCATCTGATGGGTTGTTCAGCCCCATGGAGGTCTGAGCTAATCATCTCCCCAAGTGTACCAGTCCTCTAGTACCTGTCCACCGGGTATAGTCCTACACATCAAAAACTACGCCCTCCATGGGCTCATCAGTCTTAGAGATCATAGCAATGTAAATCACATATCATCATTAAAGTTATCAAATATATGCATGAAATCCCTAACATATCATCTAAGAGCTCNATATTACACAGATCTACTATACAAAGCTAAGGAAAACCGACAGAACAACCGATTGGGCTAACACCAACAAGTGATGGAAATTTTCCTCAGCAGATCATTCAAGCCATGTTTTATGATGTGATATGGTTTAGGGATGTCCAGTCACAGTAAGACCAAGGACAGGTGTTGTCTGTGGGTGCCTTTGTAGGAGGTGAGTTGTACCTGTCATGGATGCATTTTTTCCAATCCCTTTATTGCCTTTATCTTTTTTATTTTATTGCTTTTCTTTCTTTTTATTTCAAGGTCTGACCAGAGGACACTACCTTGGCTTGGTGGCTAGAGCTGACAGCATTACCCACTGGTATCTTTGCAGAAATGATAAGGCTGGCTCGTGATGAGACACCCTTTCCCTTGGCCATGCAACCAAAGGTCAATGCCCTGGCTTGGTGACCAGATAGTAGCAATGTCATACTGTTGAATACCTATGAACATAATGGGTCAGCTCGTGATGAGACCTCCCATCCTCTTGGTTAGGTTTTGTTTCTTTTTTATTATTTTTCTTAGGGTCCCTTTAGTTTCTTATCGAGAGGCCTTTTATTGCCTTCTCGGGGATCCCCTGGGCGAAGCATCTCAAGGTTCTATTTCCTATGGCTTTTATCTTTTACCAGCTGCTTTTACCCCCTGGGCCTTTAGCCCCTTCTTCCCACAAGACAAAGTGTAACCCTAAAAGGTCATCCTAATGGCTAGACTAGGGGAATGGGATAGATGAGTGGGGTACAAGATGTAAAATGACAAGAATGGTGGGAGCGGACGATGGCTCTACAAATCCCCCTTGGTGACTAACCAAAAATCATGAATATAAACTTGCTAAGTCACCCCATCAATCACCCCAACAGTGGTCAAGTGGATTAGTGTAAGATCCAAGCAGCCATCAGAAATGAAAGGAACCTAATGCATATATAAGAAGGTTATAATGATCAAATATGACACATACCATGATACCTTGGAACAATTACCTCATGGAGCAAGAGCCCTCTCTGATGCAAGTCCAAGCCGGTGGTGATGGAAGCTGTTGTTGCTGATAGGACAAATCTGGTGAAGAAGGAGAAAGATGGGTCCTCCAGGACCATGCTCAAGTCGATCCTGCTCTCAGTAATCCATGTCTAGGACCTGTGGGCCTCGAGACATGATCTCCTAGTTATCCGTAAATATCGGGGATAACATCTGGCTCCAACTCGGGGACATGTGCTAACTGTAGAGCACATGAGAACCTCAGCAATATATGGCATAAACCTGTAGACCTACTCACACTTGACAAGAAAGCATCAGCAACAAAAGGTGGGGTGGTATTGCCACCCCACAAATATATAGGCATGCATAGGAGATAAAACAATCAAGGTGCAGATATAAGGAAACAAACAATAAATGCATACGGTATAATACACGGAAGTGCCTACCTACTCATACTTACCTGCATAATCAGGTGTCTGGAGGATAGTAACGCTTGATATGCAAAGCGTTCACAGGTAATTTCAAAATTTCTCCTTCCATTGTCTCCAAGTTGAAAGAATTTCTACCCGCACAAATTTTTATCTTGTAAGGGCCTCCCCATAGGCTGTCAAATTTCTTGTGCATGCTAGGTTTCTCTTTTCTTTTATCCCATAATAGGACAAGATCTCCTTCAGTGAAATTTCTGCCCTTGGCTTTGTGGTCAAAAGTGTTCTTTACTTTCTCCTGATTCCTTATCATTTGACCCAAGGCATTTCTTCGAGTTTCGTCTAATTCTATCAGCTAGTTTATTCTCCCTTAGATTGCCTCTGCATCTTTGTCGTAATGTTGTACAAATCGGAGGATGGGAATTTGGAGGTTCACGGGGAGTTTGGCTTCAAGCCCATATACCAGCTCAAAAGGGGTCTTCCCTGTGGAAGTCTTCATTGTTATTCGATCGGCCCATATTGCATACTTAAGCTTGCTATCCCATGATTTCTTATTTTCTTCGACAACCTTCTTCAAGATATTCATGAGATTCTTGTTGGTTGATTCTGTGAGCCCATTTCCTTGTGGATAATAGTTCGAGGAATGAGACAGGGTAATGTCGTATTTGAAACAAAACTCCACCAGGGCGTAGGAACTGAAAGCTTTGGCATTATCTGTAGTGATCTTGGAAGGTATCCCAAACCTTGTTATGATATGGTCTTCTAAGAAGTTCATGACGGCTTCTTCAGTGGCTTTCTTTGTAGGGATTGATTCAACCCATCTGGTGAAATAGTCTGTGGCCATCAAGATCGATCGATATCCATTACTCGAATTGTCCTTGGACTCGCCAATAAAATCCAGACCCCACTGCTGAAAAGGTGCTTCCACTACTACTGGCTTCAAAGGCTAGGCTGGGAGCTTGGGTTTGATGGTGAAGTATTGCAGGGCTGGCAGGACCGAACGTGTTGATAAGCATCTGAGAAAAGGGAGGGCCAATAATAACCAGCCCTCAAAATTTTGTGGGCAGTAGTACGTGCAGCAAAATGTCCACCGCAATACCCAGAGTGTAATTCCTTCAAGATCCTTTTTGCCTCATCTTTGTTCACGCATCGAAGTATAATGCCATCGGGATTCTTCCATCCAAGCCCGTCTTCTGTTAGGCAGTATTTCATAGCTCTCAACCTCAAATCTCTCCTCTTGTGATCTACCAGGTGATCAGGACAAGACAGATTCTTTAGATAATAGACTATGTCATAATACCACTCATCATGTTCTAGTTCACTCACTATTACGTTCACCTGTTCATTCTCACCAATATGTATGGCTTCTTGGTTACTTTTAGTCAGCATTTGGGCCAAACCTTGTCCTTTTATTATCTTTGCGGGTTTTATCTCTAAGTCTTACTCTTGGATTTTTGAAACCCACTTCCCTCGGGTGCCCATATAGTCTTGTCGTGACAAAACATCCTTTACGGCTGGATACGGGACATAAGCCTTGATTTTATTATAGCCGACATAATTTCTGAAATGTTGAAGAGACTTAACCAAAGCGTAGGCCTATTTTTCTGTGATAGTGTAATTCAATTCCGAATCTCTCAAGACTTTGATCATGAAGGCTACGGGATGTTCAAAGTTGTTGGCATCTTTCTGCATCAATACGCCTGCAATGGTGTCCTGGGATGCAAATGAGAAAATTATGAAATCTCATGAAAAATCAGGACTGATCAAAACTGGGGCTTGAGAGATGGCGTTTTTAATATCTTCAAAAGATCTGTTAGCCTCTTTTCCCCATCTGAAAGCAACATCCTTCTTTAGCAGGGCACTTAAAGGTTTTATCCTTTCAGCAAAGTTAGGCACGAATCTGCGGATGAAGTTGATTTTTCCAAGGAAAGATTGCAAGGCCTTTTTGTTGACTGGGGGACGGACATCCTTTATGGATTGGACTCTTTCAGGGTCAATGGAAACTCCTCCTGGTGAGGCCACGTGTCCCAATAGTTTTCCTTCGTCAATCCCAAAAACATACTTCTTCGGGTTTAGTGAGATGCCATACATTCTACATCGTTCAAAAACAATCCTGAGATGGGAGAGATGGTCTTTCCTTTATTTAGACACAACTGTGAGGTCATCTTGATAAATTTCTATGATTTTTTGTATGAGGTCTCTAAAGGCAAAGTCCATTGCTCTTTGAAAGGTGGTACCTGCATTCATAAGACCAAATGGCATTCTCAAGTACATAAAAGTTCCCCAAGGTGTAGTAAATGCAGTTTTGAGTTGATCCTCCCTTTTGAGTAAAACTTGGTTGTATCCCGAGAATCCATCCAGCATTGACATCATCCCTTCTCCTGTGACTTGTTGAAGTAGATGTTCCATGTTTGGGAGAGGATAATTGTCTTTTAATGACATCTGGTTGAGGTTACGGAAATCGACACATAGGTGGATGTCACCATTTTTCTTTCGAACAACCACTAGATTCGACATCCAAGAAGAATACCTGATCGGGGCTATGATACCGGCATCAACCATCTTCTGGAGTTCTTTTTGTATCTGCCCAACTAACTTCGGGTTGACGTGCCTCAACTTCTGTCGAAAAGGTTTAGCTCCTTCCACCAAGGGTATAACATGCTGGATAACGTCTCCTCTATAGGGGCTTTCAATTCATTGTAGTTCCAAGCAAAGGTATCTCTGAATTCCATGATGAGTTCCAGTATCTTCTTCCTTTCTTTCTCAGTAGTCCCCTTTCCTATTTTGACTATTCTTGGATCCATCTCAGTACCAATGTTGAACTCTAGGGCCTCCTCAGCTTGCTTGTTGGTTCTTTTCCCCTTGAAAACATCATGTCTGTCAAAAAGATTTTCCAGAGGAATACAACCTTTCAGCAAAGTATTGTTTTGCAGGTTGATGATTTCCAAGTCCATAGAATCAGCCAGGAAATTGATTTGCATATCTGTGAATTCTTTGCTATTCTCCATGAATCTGATAATTTGATCATCGTTTTCAAAAACCTGCCAGTGCTCAATATTGTCAGGAATAGAAGGTTTGAAAACAACCTCCATTTTGCACTGATCATGAAGAGGTCCTTCACATGGCTGCAAAGTGAATGCTGAGACGGCCAGAGCATCTACCACATGGTTTTCTTCTCTAGGAATAGCTTCAATTGATATCTTTTTGAAGGATTTTGAAAGAGTTTGAGCTACATCTCGATACTTCTTTAACTTCTCGTTCTTAGTTTTAAACCTCATTAGAACTTGTGAAACGATGAGGTTCGAATCACCCTTCACTTCCAAGATTGTGGCTCCCTTGTCGATAGCCAGGTTGAGTCCCAAAATCAAATCTTCGTATTCAACCACATTGTTAGTGCAACGGAATTCCAATCTATAAGAATGATAGAAAATCTCACTTGATGGAGCTATCAAGACTATTCCAGCACCTGACCCGACATTTGAGTGTGAACCATCAAATTATAATGTCCAGCTTCCTTCTGTCTCCTCTACCATATCCATATCCAATTTTCCTTCTTGAATAAACCAATCATTCAGACCGTTGTTGATACACAAGAGTTGATCATCTATCTCATCGGGATTTTGAACCGGTGAACCAACAAAGGGTTCTCTATAAATGGTATAAGGTCCTCCTTCCAGGTGAGGGATGATGGCCTCAGACTGCTCCCTATGAATGCTTCCACTCAGGTGTTCAATAAGGTCATTACAAATGATAATCCCAAAATGATTAATATCGTCCACAACAAACACATTTGTCGAGAAAGGAGCATCAGGGCAAGACTCGAAGGCTACCTCAAGGTTGTCAATGGCCCCCTTCACAAAATCGTCTTTGGTGTTAGCTCGTGAAATTTTTAGGCCTAATTGTCGCATAACCTCTTTTGTCATTATATTAGCCTTGGCTTCTGAGTGAAGTAGACAATTGTGGAGGAGAAAATCATTGATTCGGAGAGAGACATAAAAGGGTTTGGACTCATGATTTTTAGGAATCGGGTCCTCTACCTGATGGATAGAGAGAGAGAAGTCTTGAATAGGATTTGGCTCCAAGATTTTGTGTGACACATCCCCATCTTCACCCTTTGGATGGGCCTTCTTCAATGGAGGTTCTTGGGAAGATGTATCATTCTCAAGAGAAAGGCTCCATTTTCTTTTAGCAGGAGCTAGTTCAATTTAAAGGATACTTGAAGGCTCTGGTTCTGGCATTAGTTCACTGCCTGGATCCCATGGTTCACAATTCATGTTTCTTTCTTCAATAAAGTCATCAAATTCAAGATTTCTCTCAATCTGAAAGGCCATATCTTGTGCTTCTTCCAAAGTTGTTGGCGATCGGTCCCTGACTATGAATTGCAAAGTTCCTTCTAAATAAAACAGGTATCGATTGATGATAGTGTGTTCTGAGCCAACCTTTGATTGGATCTTTTTGAGGGCAAGATTAAACCTATCAGTGAACTCTCCCAGACTTTCACAAGATCCCTTGCAAATTTTGGAGTATTGAAGAAAAAGATCCTATGAATTTTCTTTATCACACCACCTCACTTTGAAAGCTTTCTGCAGCTCTTCAATGTTCTTTATGCTTTTTTCAGGGATTTGATCAACCCAGCCCTTAGCTTCTTCTACAAGAGAGCTTGCAAAAAGTTTCATAAAAATGTCAGGGTGATCCTGACCATCCAGGTGAAAGTCAAAACTGTCACAAAACTGGTTCCAATGTGAATTTCCAGAAGTTTCTTTTCCTGAAAAGAAAGGTAGCCAGGAGTACGCATCTACAGGCAGATCATGTTCTCCACCTTGGATGTTGCTGAAGTCCAAGAAGTTATAACTCTTTGAGTGAGACCACTTATGAGGGTTTGGATTGATCAGAGGTACAGGGTTTGTTATAGTGGTGGTTGTCAAGGTAGCGGGATTTGAATACAATTTTCCACTACGAGTAGTCATGTTCAAAGGAAGTCTCTTTCCAAGGAGTGACTTGTCAACAGGTGAATTAGTAGGAGGCTTCCTTCTGAAAGCTAGAGGAGGGTTATTGAACCTCCTTTTGGTTTGTGGAGTCGCCAGATAGTTTCCCTGAAACTACCAAAGAATAGGGGGAAAAAGGTAGTGAAGTCGCCAGGTAAGCTTACAAGAAAAGGCTTCTAAAGCAAGGCTTACCAAAGGTTTGTCGTTAAGGAAGTTTGACTTAGTGTTCCCCGGAAACGGCACCAAAATGTTATCGCTCAATTTGTAGGATAGGTTTAGTAGCTTGAAGGCAAGAGTCAAACTGGCGTAACAGGAGCTTCCCCACCCACTGTCACCTCAATGGGGAGCTCTTTCTATTTAGGGTGGCTAATCCCAAGGGAGACGTCCCTAGTAATCTGGGGTGCTGAAGGAAAAGGATCAAGGGTTTAAGGCTCAAAGGCTATGGTAAGCTTTCCCTTCACAGATTACTGCCAAGAAGATAGTCAAAGATAAGGTATTCCACTGAAAGGGCACCTGCTTGCGAGAAAAGGAAAATATAACTAAAACATGCAGCAGTGGTTAGTACTTCAAATTGTTAATGACTATCTTTGATATATACACATGAGCATAAATAAATGTAATTATTGACGAAGTGAATGATTGAAATTAAAGCTAAGACTTATAATTATTACGTCCTCAATAAATACAAATGATAGTGCATTCAATGTATAAAATTAATCCTTGAACTAGCACAACGCATTAAATATCACAAATATGCTCATATATATAATGTTGTTGAGTCAAACCTGCTAAAGGGTGACGTTAGCCCTATTCTAGGTTAGTTTTAGCTAGACAATGGAGTGAACATTTTGCTATTTGAGCCAATGAAAATAATATACACATCAATGCCAATTGCTAGATGACAATGACACAACGTTTTATACCAAACAAGAGATCAAAATAGGCATGACGTCATCTTAGGGTTAGGGTTAGTAGGTCGCTAGGGTTAGTTATGGTTTCAATTTCTGAAAATTTGAAAGATTGTTTTAACACCAAAGACTCAACGTTGCAAGTTTTAGACCAGTGCCTAGGGTATTATGTAGTCAAGGAGTGAGACTAAAGGCTTGGAAGGATTTAAATTTAAGGACTAGAAGGTTAGGCTTTCTAGTGCTGCAATGGCAGGGCCACAAAGTAAAAACCCTAAGGGGAGGAGGCTCATTCCGGTGTAGCTTAAGCTAGGCCTCATGCTCCTCCCTCTTTCCTTAAAACTCTTTGGCAAAACGGCTAGCTTTAAAACATAAATCTAGGGATGAAAAGTGTTGTAGAGCCAAGGCTCTTCAAACCCTAAGAATAAAACCCTAGGTGTAAATTCAATTAGGCCTAGGACATCTTCTTTCTTCAATTTAAGTTTCAAACTAACTCAAGAAAAAGGAGAAATAGTGTAGCAATGGCTAGGCTATACTCTTCTTAATCAAATGGCTAAACAAATTTTTATCATGGGGACATAAAGCAAGGACCTACTTGTGTGCTTGCTCCCTAGAGTTTCAATGATTAAGCATAATAATAAAAATGTAACCATACATGTAAGATATTAAACCTACAACCATTCAATCAAGAAGTTTTGTATGAAAAATACACTTACAAATTCATGAAGAGCTTATCAAACCCTAGTTGTAACACCTTCCAATGATAAAAAACACCATACACATGCCAAAGATAATCCTCCAAGTGTAGCGCCTCAACTCCAAGAGCCAATAACAAGACAAAAGACTCAAAGCAATTCTCTCACAAGAGAGTGAGTTGTGTTATGTTTAAAATGCGAGGCAACCTACTCTCTTTATATCATCCAAATGACCTTCAATTACAAAAATAGGTCATTAAAACAGCCGACAAGGCTGACTTAACAATATTACATTATTTGTCACATTAAATGCTAAAATCTCAAATCATGAGCTAAAAAGGGAGACGTCAGGCCCCTCTGAGGGAGACGTTGGCCCTTTTTGGGCAAGATCAGCATCCAATAGGCAAAACGTTGGCCCTTCTAGGGCTCCTGCAAGTTGCCACACGTGCCAAATGGTCCAAGCACACTGCCACATCCTCCAGAAAACGTCCAGCCTACCCTGGGTGGCGTCATGTCCATCAAAGCCATTATCTCATCTGCAGGGGGTGATCCCCCCTAGGTTGATCTCTGCCAAAGTGTCCTGGTGAGGGCGTGCTTCTGTCTTCTTCATGCAAGGGCTCATCATGATGTTGTCTTGCCTCTACCATCCCAGTAACCATCTGATGGGCTCTTCAGCCCCATGGAGGTCCGAGCTAATCATCTTCCCAAGTGTACCGGTCCTCTAGTACCTGTCCACCGGGTATGGTCCTGCACATCAAAAACTACGCCCTCCATGGGCTCATCAATCCTAGAGATCATAGCAATGTAAATCACATCTCATCATTAAAGTTATCAAATATATGCATGAAATCCCTAACATATCATCTAAGAGCTCAAAGATATTACACAGATCTACTATACAAAGCTAAGAAAAACTGACAGAACAACCTATTGGGATAACACCCACAAGAGATGGAAAGTTTCCTCAGCAGATGATTCAAGCCATGTTTTATGATGTGATATGGTTTAGGGATGTCCAATCACAGTAAGACCAAGGGCAGGTGTTGTCTGTGGGTGCCTTTGTAGGAGGCGAGTTGTACCTGTCATGGATGCATTTTTTCCAATCCCTTTATTGCCTTTATCTTTTTTATTTTATTGCTTTTCTTTCTTTTTATTTCAAGGTCTGACCAGAGGACACTGCCTTGGTTTGGTGGCCAGAGCTGACAGCGTTACCCACTGGTATCTTTGCAGAAATGATAAGGTTGGCTCATGATGAGACCCCCTTTCCCTTGTCCATGCAACCAAAGGTCACTTCCCTGGCTTGGTGACCAGATAGTAGCAATGTCATACAGCTGAATACCTATGAACATAATGGGTCGGCTCGTGATGAGACCTCCCATCCTCTTGGTTAGGTCTTGTTTCTTTTTTATTATTTTTCTTAGGGTCCCTTTAGTTTCTTATCGAGA
>JASDQU010032030.1:2767-22188 GCA_032191745.1 Picea mariana | reverse complement strand
ATACATTGATATAACATTTGAAGAAAAAGGATTATAATTACGTTATTACTGATTCACCCCCCCTCTCAGTAATCCAACAAAGAATGCTTCTTTATCTCATGATAGAAATGTGGAACAATATGCCATTGATGAAGATTTTAAAGAAGTATATGAGAAGCTAAACCATGGTGCATAGGTAGAGAACTATTGTCTGTAGGGAAAACTACTCTACCATATTGGAAAGCTATGTATTCCTATAAGTGAACAAGTCCATGTAATACGAGAATCTCACACTTCTCTTGTGTCTGAGAATTTTGGGGTAAGAAAAACTATGGCTCATCTATAGAGATTTTTTTATTGGCCTCAGATGACAGCAATTGTAACTTAATATGTAAAGGGGTGTGTGATGTGTTTTACTTGTAAGCCCATTAATAGAAAACTGGGGCTATACTCACCACTGCCTATTCCATCCCATCATGGGAAAGTATCTCCATGGATTCTATAGGGGGTTTACCAATGTCGAAAAGGGGTCATGACTATTTGTATGTTGTAGTGGATAGATTCAACAATATGTGTATCTTAATGCCATGTAAAAAGAAGATCATTGTTGAGCAGACTGCTAATCTCTTCTTTCAATATGTTTGGGTTCACTTTGGCTTACCCACATCCATTATCTTAGATCGAGATACTCGATTCCTTAGGGATTTTTGGACAAGTTTGTGCAGAATGATGGACACCAAGTTGAAGAGGAGCACTACTTTCCATCCATAAACCGATGGATAGACAGAGGTTGTTAACTCAACAATGGTACTTTTTCTTCAAGGCTACTGCAACAAGCATCCCAAGTTATGGGATGAATAGATACCCTATATACAACATGCTTACAATCGAGCCTTACATTAATCCACTCTATGTTCTCCTTTTGAGACATGTTTTGGGTATTTATCTAAGGTTCCTTTGGACTTGATGTATGGGAGATATGTCGATTCAAATGAAGAAAGAAATGAAGATAGAGCCTGTAATTTTATCCAGAGGATCCAACAGGAACATCAAGTAGTTAGGAAAAAATGGAGAAAATTTAAGCACAGTATAAATCTCGGCATGAAAAACACAAGGTTGATCATTAGTTCTAGGTTGGAGACTAGGTATGGCTTCACATCAACAAGAAAATATTGAAGGGTGAAGTAAAGATACTCAAGCCCATCTGTTATGGATCCTTCACTATTTTGGAGAAACGTGGTACCAATGATTTTCGTCTAGATCTTCCACCTTATATGCAGATCTACTCAGTTGTAAATGTGGGTAACTTGAAACTTTTTTAGCCTCCCATGATCATGGATCAGGGTCAGGAAGTTTCAATACCTTCAGTTGATGAGTTTTCTCCTGAGTACTTGGATGAGTTAAAGGAAGATATCATCCTGGATAGAAGGACGAGGACTTCACACAGGGGTGATGTTGATTATCTTCGAGTAGGCTTAAAGGGAACACATCCAAGCAAGGCAAAGTGGATTGAGAAGGACAAGGTGAGGGAACTCTTCCCTCACTTATCTGTTGATTGAAAAAATCTTTTGGTGGTCCAAAAAGCTCTCAGTGGGAAGGCGTGATCTAAAAAGGATCTAGAGAAGACTAAGGACAACTCAGAATCCGCAGAAGAAACTCAGGAAGCTCATAATGGCCTTATTAGACAAAGAAAAGGAAAACATTCAAAGTCCTCAAAACTCAGTGAAATCAACATCACCGCAAAGAATGCATCACAAAATTTCCAACGGCGTAAAGGGCTCGTCAAACAAAGTTATGGATCAAAAAATATTCGCGGTCAAAGTTTTGGTCAACCTAGCCCAGTCGACATGGTGACATGGAAGAACCAAAGGCTGTCATGTGTCACTCGGTTTCGGCATATTCGAGTCAATCCATGGACCAATGAGGAAGTGCCATGTGGCAGTCCATACAACCACGTGGCAGACTGTATGGGTCGTGGCAGGTGATGTGGCAAGTGACTCTGCAAGTGGATGGCATGGGCCAATGGTGGGCTGCCATGTGGTAGTGGGAAAATGCCCAATGAGGGCCCAAAACCGTATTTTCAAAAATAAAAAGGGCTTGCCAAATCTGGTGGAGTCCCATTAAATCTAGCATCCAAACTACAACTCCGACGAATCTAAACAACAAACTCCAAAATTGGCGACAGTTCCAAACACACACACATATATATTGTTATAACAATAATCCCAAAAGGGGAGGCTTGTGGGCTCGACCCCAGAACCTCCCCCTATCCAACGCCTTACAATAGCATCCACCAACCGTTGGGCCAAGGGAATTTGTTGGTTAGTCCGCCCAACTTTTCACTTAAATGTTGTGTCTACCCATGGATGGGGAAAAGGTGCTCAACGGTATGGCCGGGCACAAATTTTGAGATGCCATACAAAGAATTAATTGCAGGGTGCAGGCACAAAAACCAAGACGAGATTTCTAAAGGGCTTGGCAGTGCCATAGTCAGATTGAGGTGTGGAGACAATCATTTTTGGGTAATTCGACATCACAAATTCAATGGTATTTTCTGTTTTATGATTTGAGCAAAGCTTTTGCAACTTAGTTTCAGAATGAAGTATACTTATATATTTTGCCAAATTTATTTGTTGAGTTAATAAAAAGGCCTACCCATTTGAGAGAAGGACCTGGGACATAGTCCACCAGGGACAAACTCCATTATCAAGTTTTTGTGTTCAGATTTGATGCTTATGTCTCTTCATTATTGAGTTTTTCCTTCTTTATGGTGCACTTTAATTTATGCTCATTTAATACAATTTTTTATAAGTCACTTTGATGAAAAGATCCTGGATCATTACATTACCAACATATTCATCGAGCTTATTTAGTATAAAATAGGTCTAAATAATCCAAAAAAAATGATGACTCTATTATTTGGTTTTGAGACTTTCTAAAACTATTCAACACACCCATGCACTCACCACTACGGAGTTAACTTTCTGGGTACTTTAACACTCATTTATGCGGCCATGAAACTTTTCATTTTTTGAGTTTGCATTTCCAAAAAAACTTCACATAAATATATAAAATATAGTTTTCGTAGTCACAATTCACCACCCATACAAACTGTAAGTCTAACAGCTCACATAATTTATGCTCTATCACATAATCTATGCTCTATCTACATTTTTAAACCCAGATAGTCAAGCTAAAAGTTTACTCTTTGCCAAACTATTCTAACCAACTTCCTTCTTAAGTTTAGTACAAAGTTTTATTTGAAGTTCCATATTTTTATATCATTCATGGAAAAGGTCAAATGACATATACACCCCTGTTTTAAAAGCCAATTTCAAAGATATTATCTTTCCCTTTCAAAAATCTTAAGAGGCAAATTTATTTATATGTTATATTTCCTTGTGTATAGAAACATTCACAACTTATGTAAATAAATTACAATATATTATTTAACTTCATATTATATTTTCTTAAAGGATCATATCTAAAATGTTTCAAGTACCCCCTTCTTCATAAAGATCCTCCACCAACCAACCTTAAGCTTTATGCATATCATCTTATTTTGAAGAGAAGATTTCGAAAATAAATGAAATGATTCCAAAATATTCTTTTGATGGACAAGCTCCTTCCATCATGATTGGACAAGCTCCTTCTATGTCTCCTCCTAAGACTTTTAATACCACCCTTCCATACTTCTACCAATAAAAATTTGGAAGTCACGTGATTGTCATCGCAAGCAGAACAAAATACCTTTCCTCTCTTGTAAGAGTCATCTAACTTTGATCACTTCCAATCAAGTCATCTAACATTTAAAGCTTTGAACACTAAACGCCAAATTCGTGAGCTACATTTGGTTTAGCTAATAAAATAATAAAAATATAGGTAGTTAAACACCTTTTTAATATTTTTGAAATGTGATATTATCATACTTGCCCTTTCATGGTGGGGGAGTTGTAATCAAATTAATGTTTGAAGGGGACATTCATGAGTACTTTGCAACTTTTGAAATACTATTTGGTCAACCATTGGCCCCCATTGATGTAGCTCTATCCATTTCATTTTCACAAGAAGAGTCCTCTCATCATTACACCGAGGAAGATACAGAAGCCAAATTTGTTTAATAGATCCATCACATTCAATAATAGGATCATGAAATCTTGCAGAAATCTAATGCTAAGTACAAGCAACAACATGACCAACATCAGGTTCCACACGAGTTTTAGGTTAGTGATAAGGCATGGTTTCATTTGTAAAAAGAGTGCCTCATAGGTCCCCATAGGAAACTCATACCACTTCAATATGGGCCTTATACCATCACAAAGGCTATGGGTGAGAATGCTTTTGAATTGAGTATTCCCCTTTTCCTTAGCTTGCACCTAGTTTTAATGTGGAACTACTTTGACCATATTTTCCACCCCTATTGGACACTTCAGAGGTGGTTGAGCCTTTGACCCCTACAAAAATCAATCCTCATTGCATTGAGTAGGCTACATTGGATCGGATCATGGACACCAAGACAAAGGACACCCACCAACAAAACATACAACTCTATTGGGTCGTCAAAGAAAGACAACTTCTTCATCAAGGAAAGTGGCTCATGTTAGGTATTTTAGTTGTAGTTTAGTTAGCTAAATTATGAATAATTTTCTATCAATTTAGGGTAATCAAACTTATAAGATGCAAGCACAATATGTGCAGAACTAGTCCATTGATAATTTATAATTCCAGGAACTAATACATCTAATGCAAGCTTAAAGCAAGGAATTTTAGAGTTTAACCCACATTGAAGGTTATTCTCTAGACCAAACGACTTATATGACCTTCAATTGGTAGAAACACTAGTATTGATTCAAGCACTATGTGTAGCTATGTACATACTCCGTCTAGTCATAGTGTTAAAGTCAAATGAGTCACCTTAAGTTGTGAGTCATTGGTTGATTTAAACTAGATGAAAAAGTACAAAAATATGACTTCAATCAAAATTCAGTCACTGTGATAATCTACTTTCAAATGTAATCGAATTCCAAGAGTTACATGTGATTATAAGAATTACAAAGTTTTCTGTAATTTTGGAAACTTACGGGAATTTCTTATGTCTATAGGAAATCATAGAAATCAACATCTAATTATAAGAATTGTAGAAATGAAAAGAAATTGCAAACACAAGTCGATTCTACAGTAAATATTTAAACAAAGAAACAACACATACCAAGGGGCCCTCCTGGGATATGTTGTCAAGTAAGCTCAAAGGACTAACAAAATACTAACACCATGAATAGATCATAAAGTCTATTTGTATTTAACAGTTACAAAATATCACAAGGTAAAAAATGACTCTTTTAGAGTAATATCAAATTCTACCTTTTTTTTACGTTTTCTAACTTTGATTTTATAGATTTACATGGAAAAATCGAGTATGTCTAGAATAACATTATGTTCCTCACTATGTGCAGAAGTTACAACTATATCTTGTATTAAGAATGAGATATAGGAGATGTGTGATTCCCTAAGTTGTTTCCTTGATTTTCTAAGTGGGAAATCAATACAACCTCCTCCATCCTCAAATCCCATATTTTGTTGGTCACTTGGTATATGTTTGACTAGAAATGGCCACAACAAGAAATCTAGGAGGATCTTCTTTGAAGAAATGCTCGTACATCCCACGTCATGCACTTTCTAGGTGATTTGCTTGTGATTCACCTAATTGGTCTCATTCTACACAAAACCCATGTCACAAAATTCCTTGATTAGTCTTCATCGATCTAGAATTTACATGTAAAGATTGCTTCCTATTAGATGCTTCCAATTTTGATTGAAATGTTAATCATGAGCTGGAGGTGGCCACACTAGATATGGGTACGAATTGAACAACATAAATCCATGTCAACAGGTCTAGGAAGAAAACCCTAGTTATGGAATTTCACATGGAGTTGTGTAGATATATCAACCCTTGAAGTCATTTCCTCTTTCACTGCAAGAAATTTCTGTATAAACCCTCATTAGTAATAATTATCCTTCTAACCTCTTAATTCACTAAAAACAATGGAAAAGGAATTTAAATGAGCAACTTGATTACCTTATAGCTTATGATGAGATTTCCATGAGAATCATCAGATAACATAATCGAATGCTAATAAGAATGTGAGAAGAAGGGATACCATAGACAAAAAGGGACTGTGTGTTGATGATAATAGCATCAAATTGGAGGCCCAATGGCTCACCAGGAGTCAAATTCAACAAAAGTTTCTCCATCTGGTGAGGGAACTTGACGCAATGGGGATCGTTACTTCTTGGGGGGGGAAGAATGATCCATGTGGACATCAATAGACATCCACCTCTTTGACTGACTCAACATGGTTCTCCATCTTGGCATTTTTTTTTATCTACAGTTTTTCAGGTCCTAAACTTATAGGGTCGTTTTGATGCCTTTAACAATGTTTTTTAGCTATTTCGGGGGTTTAGCGTGGTGATGGCTTGCCAACAATTGTGATTCTAGTTAGATATTTCCAATGAGGTATTATGTTCTCTAAATGGAGTTTGTATGCAAATGTTGTGCCCTTAAAAGTTGGCATATCAACTAACCACCTCGGGGCCCACAATCCCTTTGTCTCTTTATCTCCTAGGGTTAGGGTTTTGGATCTTTAGGGTTTTTTCCTCTTAGGGATTAGTACTTCATGCTAAAAGGACATTTTTATCCTTTGGTAATGGTTTCGTGCGAAATTGTGTAGCTGACACCTCTCTCTTCAAAGATAAGCTACCACTATTCTAGTTAGTTTGTATTACTTTGCGGTTTACAATCTTTTCCTATTTTATTCATTAATAGAATTTGGGTTTCAATGTATTACTATGCTCTCTACAATATTTATATGTATGTGTTTCCATTCATATTCCTACCTTTCATTTCATTCTCTATATAATCCAAATCAATGATACATATTTTTTCCTAACCTCACACATCATGGGGCATCTATTGTCATCATGTTTTTGTTCATTTGTGTAGATGAAAGAGTTTTCACTGAAAAAATCACTTATAAGAATATACCAAAACAATGAGGCAACTAAAGCATTAAACATAAGGAATGCTTGGATTATATATGGAGAATCGAAGTCAAATCATGTAATTGACCAAACTTATAGCCACATGGAATATTAGTTCTATAGGTCATGCAATTTGCATGAGTAATCCTTTAATATTCCCATAGTGTTCCTATACATCATTAGTGAATTAAATTATGTGATATATTTGTTTCCATGTAGACCTAAAGATGACAAAAGTTCAAAAGGTTTCATTTTCTCCAATTTTGATGACGTACTAAATTTAATGAGGCAAATGCATAGCCTAACTTGGGAAACATATCCACTTTCCATCCGTCTTATTTTCCAAAGAAGACATATACACAAGGATCTCTCATGAATTCAAGGAGTTCAATAAATGTTAGGTTATACCTTAAAAGTTTATGCCAAGATTTAGTCATTTTCTACATCATGTTCATTGCATCTCATTAGTATAGGCATTGAGCACCACTTCCCTTACTACAGAGAGAGTTTCTTCCTTCATCTGCTATCACAATGTTTTCATCCATTTGTGTAGATGAAAGAGTTTTCACTAAAAATGTCACTTATAAGCATATACCAATACAATGAGGTAAATGAAGCACTAAACATAAGGAATACTTGGGTCATCTATGTAGAATCAAAGTCAAATAATATAATTGACCAAACTTATAGCTACATGGAATATTAGTTCAAAAGAACATGCTATTTGCATGTCCAATCCTTTTATATTTCGTAGTCATCCTACACATCATTGGTGCATTAAATTATGTGATCTAGTTGTTTCCATGTAGACTTGAAGATGGGAAAAGCTCAAAGCTTTCATTTTCACTAGTTATGATGAAGTACTAAAGATAATGAGGCAAATGCATTGCCTAGCTCAAGAAATATATTCACTTTCCATCCATGGTATTCTCCAAAGAAGACCTATATATACAAGGATTTGTCTGGGGAGTTCAATAAATGTAAGTTTATACCTTACAAGTGTTTTTCAAGATTTTGTCATTTTCTACATCAAGTTCATTGTATCTCATTAACATTGTCATTGGGAACCACTTCCTTCACTAAGGAGGGAGTTTCTTCTAGCCACCATTATAGTTCAGAGAGAGAAAGCCTCAAAGAGGTCATAACCCTCTTCATGAGAGATCTTAAAGGTCATCTTCATGGCTCACTCTAGGTGACATTGTTATTTTATGTAATATTCTTCCCCAATTCTCATTAATATAAAGTATCGAGTTCTCTTTCCCTCATTAAAATATGCAATCAAATGGTTTTTATATCTTCTTATTAGTTTGATTGCTAACTTACTAATACTGTGAAGACTTTGTAATGTTCTTTGCATGTTTTTCATTGTGTGTAGGATCATAAATGAGACTCCAAATGTTTGGATCCACCTTCTCTAGCTCCACAATCAACAATAAGTCCACATAGAAGCTACCACAAAGGATTGCTCCACTTGTTTTTCTAGGTTTCTTGAAATTGCATATTGAGAACACTGAACATTACTTACTTAAACACTCATACTTGCACCTTTTCATTTTCTCTCCACATCAACAATGCCAACCTACCTATTTACTCAACTTATTTGGTACAAAATAAGTATAAATAACCCTCAACAAAATTATGACTCTACTATTTGGATTGGAGAGATTTTCAAACCATTCAACACACCCATACACTCACCACTATGGAGTTGATTGCTTGAATGCCTTAACACTCGATTATTTCCTATTGTTATATTATTCATGAAAAGGTGAAGGTAAAATAACATATCCACCCTTTCTTTAAAAGCCAATTTCAAAGATATTCTCTTTCCCTTTAAAAAATTGTAAGAGGTAAATTTATTTATATGCTATAACTAGAGAAACATTCACAACTTATGTAAATAAATTACAATATAGTTTTTAACTTCATGTTATATCATCTTAAGGGAGCATATCTAAAATGTTTCAAGTACCCTCTTCTCATAAAGACCCTCCACCCTCCCCCTTTTGTTTTACATTTTATAACTTTGATTTTATAGATTTACATGGAAAAATCGAGTATGTCGAGAATATCATTATGTTCCTCACTATGTGCAGAAGTTACAACTATATCTTGTATTAAGAATGAGAGATAGGAGATGTATGATTCGCTAAGTTGTTTCCTTGATATTCTAAGTGGGAAATCAATACAACCTCCTCCATCCTCAAATGCCATCTTTTGTTGGTCGCTTGGAATATGTTTGGCTAGAAATGGCCACAACAAGAAATCTAGGAGGATCTAATTTGAAGAAACGACTATACAGCCCACGTCATGCACTTTCTAGGTGATCTACTTGCAATTCACCTAATTCGGCTCATTTTGCACAAAACCCATGTCATGAAATTCCCTGATTAGTCTTCATCGATCTAGAATTTACATGTAAAGATTACTTCCTATTAGATGCTTCCAATTTTGTCTGAAGTGTTAATCATGAGATGGAGGTGGCCACACTAGATATGGGTATGAATTGAACAACATAAATCCATGTCAATAGGTCTAGGAAGAAAACCCTAGTTATGGAATTTCACATGGAGTTGTGTAGATATGTCAACCTTGGAAGTCATTTCCTCTTTCACTGCAGAAAATTTCTGTGTAAACCCTCATTAGTAATAATTATCCTTCTAAACTATTAATTCACTAAAAGAATTGGAAAAGAAATTTAAATGAGCAACATGATTACCTTATAGATTAGGATGAAATTTCCACTAAGAATCATCATATAACGTAATCGAATGCTAATAGGAATGTGAGAAGAAGGGATATTGTAGACAAAAAGGGACTATGTCCCAATGGTTCACCATGAGTCAAATTCAACAAAAGTTTCTCCATCTAGTGAGGGAAATTGATGCAATGGTGACCATTACATCCTAGGGGTGGGGAGGAGGGGGGGAGAATGATCCATGTGGACATCAATAGACACTCACCTCTTTCACTAACTCAACATGGTTCTCCATCTTGGCATGTTTTTTTATCTACAAATTTTCAGGTCCTAAACTTCTGTGTCGTTTTGATGCCTTTAACAATGTGTTTTAGCTATTCTGGGGGTTTAGCATGGTGATGGATTGCCAACAATTGTACTTTCTAGTTAGATATTTCCGATGAGCTATTGTGTGCCCTAAATGGAGTTTGTATGCAAATGTTGTGCCCTCAAAAGTTCGTGTATCAACTAACCACCTCGGGGCCCACAATCGTTTTGGCACTTCATCTCCTAGGGTTAGGTTTTTGGATCTTTAGGGGTTTTTCCTCTTAGGGATTAGTAATTCATGCTAAAAGGCCATTTTTAGCCTTTGGTAATGATTTCATGTGAAATTGTGTAGTTGACACCTCTCTCTTCAAAGATAAGCTACCACCATTCCAGTTAGTCTATATTGCTTTGCGGTTTACAATCTTTTCCTATTTTATTCATTAGTAGACTTTGGGTTTCAATGTATTACTATTCTCTCTACAATATTTCTATGTATGTGTTTCCATTCATATTCCTACCTTTCATTTTATTCTCTTTATAATCCAGGTCAATTATACATCTTTTCTCCTAACCTCACACATCATGGGGCATCTATTGTCATAATGTTTCTGTTCATTTGTGTAGATGAAATGGTTTTCACCGAAAACATCACTTATAAGCATATACCAAAACAATGAGGCAACTAAAACATTAAACATAAGGAATGCTTGGATTCTCTATGGAGAATCGAAGTCAAATAATGTAATTGACCAAGCTTATAGACACATGGAATAATAGTTCTATATGCCATGCAATTTGCTTGAGTAATCCTTTAATATTCCCATAGTCTTCCTATACATCATTAGTGCATTAAATTATGTGATATAGTTGTTTCCATGTAGACTTAAAGATGGGAAAAGTTCAAAAGGTTTCATTTTCTCCAATTGTGATGACGTACTAAAGTTAATGAGGCAAATGCATAGCCTAACTTGGGAAACAGATCCACTAGTTTCCATCCATCGTATTTTCCAAAGAAGACATATATACACAAGGATCTCTCATGAGTTCAAGGCGTTCAATAAATGTAAGGTTATACCTTACAAGTTTATGCCGAGATTTAGTCATTTTTTACATCATGTTCGTTGCATCTCATTAATATTGGCATTGAGCATCACTTCCTTCACTACAAAGAGAGTTCCTTCCTTCATCTGCTATCACAATGTTTTCGTCCATTTGTGTAGATGAAAGAGTTTTTACTAAAAACGTCACTTATAAGCATATACCAATACAATGAGGTAAATGAAGCACTAAACATAAGGAATACTTGGGTCATCTATGGAGAATCAAAGTCAAATAATATAATTGACCAAACTTATAGCTACATGGAATATTAGTTCAAAAGGACATGTTATTTGCATGCCCAATCCTTTTATATTTCGTAGTCATCCTATACACCATTGGTGCATTAAATTATGTGATCTAGTTGTTTCCATGTAGACTTGAATATGGGAAAAGTTCAAAGCTTGCATTTTCACTAGTTATGATGAAGTACTAAAGTTAATGAGGCAAATGCATGGCCTAGCTCAAGAAACATATTCACTTTCCATCCATGGTATTCTCCAAAGAAGACCTATATATACAAGGATTTGTCATGAGTTTGTGGAGTTCAATAAATGTAAGGTTATACCTTACATGGATTTTTCAAGATTTTGTCATTTTCTACATCAAGTTCATTGTATCTCATTAACATTGTCATTGAGAACCACTTCCTTCACTAAGGAGAGAGTTTCTTCTAGCCACCGTTACAGTTCAGAGAGAAAGCCTCAAAGAGGTCATAACACTCTTCATGAGAGATCTTAAAGGTCATCTTCATGGCTCACTTTAGGTGACATCGTTATTTTATGTAATCATCTTCCCCAATTCTCATTAATATAAAGTATCGAGTTCTCTTTACCTCATTAAAATATGCAATCAAATAATTTGTATATCTTCTTATTAGTTTGATTTCTAACTTACTAATACTATGAAGAATTTGTAATGCTCTTTGCATGTTTGTCATTGTGTGTAGGATCATAAATGAGACTCCAACTATTTGGATCCACCTTCTCTAGCTCCACAATCAACAATAAGTCCACATAAGAGCTACCACAAAGACTTGCTCCACTTGTTTTTCTAGATTTCTTGTAATTGCATATTGAGAACACTGAACATTACTTTCTTAAACACTCATACTTGCTCCTTTTCATTTTCTCTCCACATCAACGATGCCAACCTACCTATTGAATCAACTTATTCATACAAAATAAGTCTAAATAACCCTCAACAAAATTATGACTCTACTATTTGGATTGGGAAGTTTTTCAAACCATTAAACACACCCATCCACTCATCACTATGGAGTTGATTTCCTGAATGCCTTAACACTTGATTATTTCCTATTGTTATATTATTCATGAAAAGGTGAAGGTCAAATAACATATCCACCCTTTCTTTAAAAGACAATTTCAAAGATATTATATTTCCCTTTAAAACATTGTAATAGGTAAATTTATTTATATGCTATAACTAGAGAAACATTCACAACTTATGTAAACAAATTACAATATAGTTTTTAACTTCATGTTATATCATCTTAAGGGATCATATCTAAAATGTTTCAAGTACCCTCTTCTCATAAAGACCCTCCACCAACCTACCTACCTTAAGCGTTTTGTATATCATCTTATTTTGAAGAGAAGATTTCGAAAATAAATGAAATGATATTGTTTCCATGGATAGGGTTCATCCATGATGATTGGACAAGCTCCTTCTAAGATTTTTAACACCCCACTACATTGGCAACTCACATGGTTGAGATAAAAAAAATATTTTTCCTCTCTTGTAAGAATCAAGGCTTTGAACACTAACCTTTAAGTCTCCTAACCTTTAAATGTTTGAACACTAAATGCCAAATCCGTGAGCTACATTTGGTTGCACACTTTTTTTAATCTTTTTGAAATATGATACTTTCCCTTTCATGGTGGGTGAATTGTAATAATATTAATGTTTGAAGGAGACATTCATGAGTACTTTACAAATTTTTAAATATCAAGTCTAGTGCTGTTGTCGGAGTCGAACGCGAGAATTTCCTATGAGCGTGGTTATTGAATTATAAATTTGGAGTTGCGTAGAAGGGTGCGTAGGTCAAATAATTCATGATTCAAATTATACTTGTAAAGACACCTAATAACAACGAGACAAAGCTTCCACCATAGTTTTTCATTGCAATTAAATCTCTATTGTCTCCCTAAATCACCATAAGCATCATAACCACATAATCGAGAAACTGCATTGGTATATGTTGTGTGGACCACCTTAGCCATAATGAGTCACCTTGTTTGAGTTCCAAGCTTTTCTTTTGTCACCCTTATCAATCAAAAGTGAAATTATGTTGAAGGCGTTCTTTTAAGGAAGGGTTCTTCTAAAAATTTTCATCATCTGTCTACAACCTATCAAATCCCAACACCCATTAATATTTATTAATGGGTAATTGTCTTCCGTGTCATGGATCCAAAAAGCTCTTCACAGATTTCATGAGTTGTGAGGAATTTATTGATGACAATATTGGACAAAAATATAGTGGAATACACAGCTCCCCTTCTCGACGTAGATCTCACGATGGCGTGCCCACATCATTCAATCGTTCATTCCAATTTCCAAGGATGTAACTCATACCTCACTAACTTGCCTGATCCAATGATGTAATTTTTCTTTCCAACCCAGTGATGGAGGAATTTTTGACTTCATAAGGGATTAACTCACCTAGCTCAACAATGAGGACAAGTGGCCATGCATCATTCACCTTGCCCAACCCAACATTCTACTCATGGGCTCTTTTCCTTCGTGAAATACAAGTTTTGTGCAAGTTTGAGAAAATCTTGGCTAATTGTTTGTTTCCTCCAAAGTTGGATACCAACCGATTTCTCTCCCAAGAATAACAACATTGTCATTTACTTATGTTAGCATTTTCCTTCCTTGATTTAAATATTTGTTTTGGTTTGGCTCTCATACTTTTGTAGGCCATGGGATTCAGCGAGGGTTTTTGAGTTCATAATTGAGTTTTTATGCTAGATAAGAAGGCATACAACCGCATACACCATTGGATTTTGTACCATTTTGTCCTTAGCTTGTGGGCATTGTCAAAGCATGTTGTGCTATATTTCCCCTATGACTACATGTTGGACCTTCGATAGCTCTTTCATTGGACTAGAAGTTGAATGAGAAGTAGTGACTAAGGGGTAAAAAGCTAGCGTTAGTATTCCCTTTTTATTTGAAACCACCCCCAAAGTTTATCTTCAGACATCTTTTGTCGTCCTCCCGTACCTCATGCCAATTATTTTCCTCCTCATTCTTTGCTAAAAATGGTAGTTTATCTTTGAGGAATATGTTGAGATAGAGCTCTGAGAATCCATCCCTCTCACTCATGAACACCATCATGTTTTCCACGAGCGTCGATGCAATGTTTATATTGAGATTGCACATAAGAGTCTAAATCTTGGTGCCTTGTAGGTACTTCTTGTTGTGATTAACAAACTATCTATCCATTGCCATAACCTCCTCCAAATTAACATCCACTATTTTCTACTTTTTGAAGTCAACCAACCTTTTATAGGTAAACTTGTTAGTATCTATACCATTTCACATCTAGACTTCAAATTTATAATTTTAATTTCACATAATGGATCTTATTTTTCCAAAAATACATCACATGACCATCAATGTAATTTTCTCAAGTGACAGTGAGGAAAGTTGCGATGGAGTTAAGGTTAACATTGAAAAGGAAGAAGGAATAAGAAAGCTCATTGTTTGTTGATTTGAATAAAGACACCATATATCCAAATATATTCCTTTTATCACCAAATATATTCCTTTTATCAAGTTAAAGTTTTTTTATTTGAGTTGATAGGAAAGTTCCTTGTTTATTTATTTGAATTGAAGATTCATTGATTGCAAGACACACTTGAAGTTTCAATAATTTTTTGATACATGGAAGTAGATCTTATATTCTCCTCACATTTGAGTGTACTTCCATGAAATTATGATTTTTGGTAAACCATGGAAGTAGAACTTTAATTGCATGAATACATAGGGATTTAATCATGATAGCTAAAAGTTGTATATCAAAGGACTATAGAGGGGGGCACCAAAGTTTATTGAAAACACATCATTTTATGAGTGTTTTTCATTGAATATGATTTGCTTGTAGTTTTCAACTACTTTGGCATTACTAAGAGGTCAACATAGTGTTTTTGGTTGACTCCTGATGTACTCTCGAGAAATAAATATTTTCAATGAAACCACTTAACCTGAGGAGCTATAATTTGGTTTTTGAGGTGAATTTTAATGGTCGGTTATCATAAGTCAGAGGTAATGTTTTTCCAATTTGGAGAGTTCATGGGTTTTATTCTTTTGATCCCTTAAAATGAAGTGTTTGAAATTTTGACACCAATAAAGTACATTGATTACCACACAAATCAACCAATGTGAAATATTCACATCTTTCACATACACAATTATAATTATTATTATATGATAATAAAATTATATGAAAAATTAAAAATTAAAATTGTTACTCTAACAATGACAGTTGATATCTTATCCAAGTATCTAATAAAGTTAGAGCATAAATGTCTTATGGACTTTGTAAGTTTTAAACCTGTGAAGTAAAACAATGCATACACATTCTAAGAAAAACATAAAGTAATCAATGACTCATACAAATAATACACAAATATTTACACTAGAAACCATTAACCGAGAAAAAACCATCCTTCCTTGGTGACACACCTCTCAAATCTTTATTGTATTGATTTCACCATTCACAATAAAATATATACAAAATGTTTTAGGTTTTTTGCAGCTACCAAAACCTTGATCCCTTAATCTGGGATTAACTAGAAAACCACTAAAAATAGAAAAAAATGCTAAAATAGCAAAAANTACCCAACAACTTTCACATGTATATTTAATAATTGGTATTTAATTTTACATGTTATATAATCACTACTCAACCTTTATTGTCATGTTATCACTTTTCTAATGTTAAATGATGTAAAAAATGAAAAATATACATGTGGAGAGTTTTCATTTGTTGTAGATATGGGACACATGTTTTTTCCATCAAAATTTCTCATTGTTTCTCCATCAAACATTTTTCCCTACTTCACTTATTCCTTTTCTCCCAAGACCCCCAACTAGAAAGTTAGAAGTTGACATTCAATGAATCTACAATTCCAGGTCTTCTATATTCAAAATGATCAAATATTTTGTATATAGTGTCTGCAAGGATTCAATATTCAATATGGAGGGTTTTGCATGTAGTAAGTTTTGTTATATTATGTGATACAACTAAATATGTTAAACATCATGAACTTGGAATGATAAAATATTCACATCTCAATTCTAGATCTCTGTGATATTACAATAACACTTTTTTTTTTGTTTGAAAATTGACATTATCAGAGAAATATGACTCTACTCCAATTCTCCCAGGTGCAAGTAACAACCTTGTAGAGAAATTCAATCATTGTCCTTGTCCACCTCATTTCCCCAACTCAACTCTCATTAAATCATTGAATACATTTTCCAATGATGATGACACCACAACCGAACATACAACAAACAAATGAGTCACATTATTTAGAACATCAGTATTGTGATAAGAGCTTCTCATCCCATGTATTCCTTCATGTGATTGAATGCATGAATGACATCAAACATTGAACGCAAGAATGATGTCGAACATTAAATGCAATCCCATGACTGAGCATTAGATTCCATTTCCAAAAAAAATTATCACGTGAGATTTAACAATAAATTTTAGAGTCCCCCAATGAGCTACATCCAAATGTTTATACCATTTTGCCTTGTATTCATAAAGTGTCAAGGTGTGTTTTCACTAAATTCCCATGATTTTGTACACATACTGTAACACCATGTTTCCCCCAGTTTGTAAAAATAACTGGACTGGCCAGAACTGTGGCAAACTCATGAATGTGAATATGGGATGTGAATGGACCTTATGGAAAAGGTCAATGAATGTGAATAACATTATGAAATTGTATTGCAGGACTGCTGAGAGGGGATGTGCAGAAAAAGAAACCACGATGGCGATGGAAGGCACCTGGAAAGGTGGCACTAACTTCCACCGAGAATTAATACTGTATTTGGACTTCACTAGCCCGGAGAACCAAAAGCGGCTTGCTGGCCCCGAATTAAATGTCTCGCAGGCTGGCAGGTTGATGGCTCCTCAGGAATTAATGAGGGATGGGGAGGTGAACCGCCCATCTGTAGAGCCATCATGACTGACAAGCGTGAGGGAAATCGTGCCACACACAACCTCACAAGAGGATAAGGCGTGGGGTAGAGGCTATTGGGGGAAGACGCAAGGGGAAGAAGAGAGAACTCTAGAAATATGTAGAGTGAGTGATAGCAGAGAGGAAGGAGAGTAACCTTCGCTCATGGTCACTGGCAAACAGAGACACAGTCTTAGAGCATCGTGGTCTCAACTCGAGGGTGGCTAGTGGTAAATCCACTGGGAGTTGCTGAGCCTATAGTTGGGTGGAAACGAGCACCCCTCTTAGCAGTTGCTTGACCCCTAGTGTTATTTCTGATAAGTGTTTTGCCTTTGGCATCTTGAAATATATGTATTATGATAATTATGCTCATAAGCTGTGAAACTGTGAATGATTTCATTATAAGAATGTCTGTATGGTATTTTGATCAGTACTAGTAATTGTATATTTGTATGGAAAGACTACGTATGTCGTATGTCCTCATGAATCGTTATTTGTATGCGTACTAATCTAATTCAGACTTCATGTTTGGTTCTCGAGAGGACGATACCCTTATCTGCCTCAGATAGTACCCTGGGTGAACCTCCCCATAGAGATATCCTCTTTGAAAATCCCATCAAGAACCGGGAAAGAGAATGTGAAGGCATAAGGCCTTAGTAACCTTGCACGAGGAGGAACGATCCTCTTGAAAACCCAAGATGGAAGCATAAGGATGAAGTATCGAATCAACAGATGAGATTCCATCAGGAAACCTATGGTCACGCATGACCGTTATATTGGTAGGAGTGAGTAGGGTGTTAAATGCCTTACCCCTTTGTTTTCTGTGTCTTCGTGGACAGTGAAGAATTCGAGACCGTAGATCTCCAAGGTCCATGGGAGTATCTGGACCATTGATTTTTCCACGTCCAGGGAGTCGTGGAAGAATGCACAGGTGGGAACCAAACTGAGCGATCAGATCTTGTCTGGAAAACCCGATAGTCGTTGGATCTATCAGGAGTTACCCGAGGGTTAAAGACCCTAGTGTATAGGGGAAAAAACCCCATAATAGATCTGAGTTGTCCTAATGACGGAGGCCATGTGTCATAAGATTACCCATTTTGGGAAATCGGGAATCGCGTAATCGGGAATCCTGATGACGAGAGTTCAGGATTTTCCATGCTGAAAATCCCGGAAAAGATCTGAGCCGTCCGAATGATGGAGGCCACGTGTCGTAAGATTACCCATTTCGGGAAATCGGGAATCGCGAAATCGAGAATCCTGATGATGAGAGTTTGGGATTTTCCATGGTGAAAACCCTGGAATAGATCTCAGCCATCCAAATGATGGAGGCCACGTGTCATAATATTACCCATTTCGACAAATCGGGAATCGTGGAATCGGGAATCCTGATGACGAGAGTTTGGGATTTTTCATGGTGAAAATCCAAGAATAGATCTGAGTCATCTGAATGATGGAGGCCACGTGTCGTAAGATTACCCATTTCAGGAAATAGGGAATTGCGGAATTGGGAATCCTGATGATGAGAGTTCAGGATTTTCCATGGTGAAAACCCCGGAATAGATATGAGTTGTCCAAATGATGGAGGCCATGTGTCGTGAGATTACCCATTTCAGGGAATCGGGAATCACGGGATCGGGAGTCCTGGTGATGAGAGATCGGGACGTTCCATGGTGGAAATTCTGGGACAGATTTGGACTGTCTGATTTACAGAGGTTACGTATCGAGAGATTAACCGTATCGGGAAACCAGGGATTAGGAATTTGGGAGTCCCGTGATCGAGAGTTCGGGCTCTCACGATGATAAAATCCTGATGTACGGACAAGATTCTTTCAGAGGATCTCAGGGTCTGTGACAACCGTTAGATGTGAGGAAGAGATGCCAACTTTAATCTGGGGTGTGAATGCACATTAAGGCAAGTAACGAGTAGATCTAGACGGCCAGAGTCCACCCACCCAGATCTACAGCTGAGGTTTCATTCCGAAGCCCCCTTGATGTTCTTCCTTTAGCAGTGGGGGGGGGGATCCGAAATCGGACATGCAACTCTCAAACGGTTGAGATTAATTCACCTTGATCAATGGTGCTCAGGT
>JASDQU010032028.1:5154-15425 GCA_032191745.1 Picea mariana | reverse complement strand
TTCGCCACTGTGAAGATGATCCCAATCATCTTGCCTAAATATATCCCACCACTAAGTGGACCAGTGAATCGAAACTCTGTACCTAGAGACTTTGACTATGTTGCAGTCACTTCGTACCTCCCGAAAGGGGTGCGCGCAGTTCATGCTAACCAGGAGAAGCTCACCACGTTGAAATTCAGTGATTTTAACCTTGGAGATCGCAAGGTATACAGTATGCTAGCCCCGCACAAGTATTTCACTATTACAAAAGGAAAGAACCCCAATATTTTACCGCATCAATGGACCCATAACCTTGCGTAGTCAACCCTCCTCAACGTAATGAAGATTCCACATTTCAGGAGGCATCAGGAAGTAAATGCCTTTGTTCGATTGTTGTTGTCCTATTACCATGGAGGATACCTATGGGTGGACCAGTGCATCATCGTGGATCTGATTCTGATCAATTGGATCACTGGGCTAAGAATGCAGGGCCCTAACCCGTAGGACTTTTACCCTGGAAAGACCGCAGATCGTGCTCTCGCTCAACGAATAAAAGACACATATGGCAATCTGGAGAAACGAACACGAGGTTACAAGGTAGCCTCCATTGAGAATGCAATAGTACACTTTGGTTTCTAGGTGATCGCAGGCAAGTTAGTCCAAAAAAACAGACCTACATAGGTGACCGGATTTGTAGTTGACCTCGCAGGGAAGTGTGCGGAGGGACTATAAATGAACTAGGTGAAATACCTTATAAATCAGCTAGTGCTTGACTTTAGACAAGCGCAGGACCAAGGGTATGAGCTCCACTTTAGCTGGTTGCTCATACTCATCGCCTTCATCACGTGGGAACTGCTCGAGGGAGCCACATTTTCGGAGATCGAACCCCTGGCCGCGAAGTTCTGTAAGTTGTGGTACTCCAACTACATGAACAAACAGTGGCATTCCATGCCATATTCCATGCATACTACACTCAGTTGAGAAATTACATTCAGTCTACACCATGCATTACACCCAACACACTTCATAGGTTTCAACCTTTGATGAAATTCAACGCAGATCGTCACTTCACCTACATCATAGTGCACATAGACGAGCACAAACAACAACTCTATTCATATTACAAGCTAACAGAAGATGTCCTGGAGGAGATTACCAAGGAATGGTCAGTAGACCCCGCTGAGATGTCCGACGTAGATAGCCCTGAAGCTATGTTGGATACACCAGGATCGTGCAAGACTAAGAAGGATGTGGAAGTTCAAGATATCCACAACACATCCATGAAGACTGCTTCTCTCTCACCTGCGAAGGGAGGTGATGATGAAGAACTAGGGGGCACAGAAGTTGAACAAAGCCAAGGCGAGGTTACCCCGCCTAGGGACGAGGTAGATCCCTCCAAGAAAAGGAAGATTACCCCATCGAGGCCCTCATCCAGAAAGAAAAGTAAGGCCACCCAGACCATGCTTAAGACTATGCTTACCCCGGATAATTTTGACTTTTTAATTGTCGCGTTGAATGATGTTTCATTAGAACTCACGGAAAATAAAGAAGCAAAGCAAGAGGAACTATTCCGCCGGATTACGGGAGAATTCAAAGAACCACGGTAGGCACTTTAGTCTAGCCAAGCAGTTTCTATGGCGTCGTTAACAATGGAAATGTCAGGAACAGGCGATGAGCCCACACAGTTACGCCAGATCACCGAGAAAGTTGAAGCTTGCCTTCGACAAGCTCAAGAATACATAGCAAAAGCCACCCAAGCTTTGGTGCAAGCACAGAGCGCACATGAAGAGCAACGGAGAAAGGCAGAATAGGAGCATCTTGACTTACAAGAGAAATGGGAGGAGGAAAAATCCCAGTTACAGTAGAGCAAGGACCATTTGCTAGCAGAGCAACTTGAAACACAAGAAAGAGTTCACAAGGCACTGTGCTTTGTGACGATCATAGAAGTGATGATGGAAAATCGTCTTCCATAGCAGGTGACCCAACTGGAAGTAGTAATCCAGCAACTTCAACAGTGCATCGTGGATTTGGAGCTCCACGTCATGCCTGAGACACCCCAAGAGATAAGAGATCTAAGAGAGGCCACTGCTCGAAGCGCAGTCGACTGATTAAAAACTTTGTGTTCGAAAAGTAGGCAGCTGAGAACCAGAAGTGCCCAGACCTATGAAACCCTCACAGAGAATCTAGAATTTCACACATTGGAGGCACAACTCCACGAAGAAAAGCAGCATGCATATGTGCTACAAGCACAGCTAAAGTCCGTGACCCCAGTCAAAAGAATGAAGAGGTTCGAAGAGCAAATCACATCCCAACAACAAGTACACACGCTGCAAAGTAAAGTAATGGATGTCTCTCAATGACTGCAACCACTCCAAGAGAAGGCATGCCAACTGTTCATTGAACTAGAAATCCAAGGATATGAACTCGAATAGGGTGTCATCACTACAGAACAGTGCGTGGAAGGACCACTCAATGACACAGTAATCCAGGAATTTATTGAACAAGAGGTTGTCGCACTACAGTAGGTCGAAGCCGCTCAAGCCAAGCTCGAGGTGTTCTAAGCGGAATTGGTTAGACCTGAGTGACTCAGGACGAGTCACAGGTGAGTGTTGGGGGCCTGTTGGCCCTTGACCAAGTTTAAGAGTACTTGGTCATACTTGACCACTTTTGGGACTGCGACAACTTGCCAAGGAAGGAGCGCAACGTGAAGCAAAAAATAAGAAAGCAAGACCTATTTTGGGTTCCATTTTAGGGTTTTTGGGTTGATGTAACGGGAAAGGGATGTCGACCCATGGGTTTACCCACATTTAGGCCCATTTTGTAATCTATAAATAGGCAATGTAGATAGTAAGATAAGAAGGATATAGTAATGTAGTACATCTATGTGATGTATGAATGAAAGCTTAGTGCTAGTAATTGGATCTGTGTGATCGGATGTATCTTAGAGTGCTCTGTGCATGATATCAGAGAGCTAAGTGCAGGTTGTTATAGTCTGAAGAGCAAGGAAGAAGGATCTAGCGAGCTGCTCGGATCTTCTGTCCTGTGCAAAGTAAGGGTCATTAGAGCTCTGTGTTGTAACTGCTTGACCGTGATAATATAAAGAAGACTTTGTGGACATAGCCCCAAGGTGGGGGTGAACCATGGTAATTGTGTGTATAGTGCTTTCTGCTTCGCTCTTATGTATTTATCTCTTTCTTGGCTAAGTGTTTGATGTGATTAAGTAGATCTAGTTATGCTTTGTGTTGTTGATGAATGAATGAACATTAGACCTGATATATGAGATGCTTAGTGCTTGATCTATTGAATCTAACCTATATTTCTGTGGATAAGTACTAAATCATTCTTAGTATAGTATTCACTGCGATTCTTTGTGCCTTCTGCGAAGTATATTAATGAATGTATGCTAAGGAATAACTTTTTCTAAGTGCGTTGTAAGAAAGATAATCACAGATCTGTGTCCCAGCTAAGGTTGCATACACCTAAGTCTTGCAACCACCCATGCCTCTACCTCGGGTGAGACTTCATCTGCTTCGTAGGTGTTGCCGAAAGGGTCGGTATTTAGGGCTTTGTTGGTGCGCTCTTGAGCGTTGAACCCTGGGTCTTCCCCTATGCCAACAACGATTCATGCTAAACATAAAATCAATGAAGCATACGACATGCACAACGATACACGACCAACATGCATACTCTAAACATATCGAGTTCAACGATAAATAAATACACAACGAAAATAATTCATACACATGTAAATAATACCATAACAGAGAGAACTTATCTTTTATAGAAGAGAACCATCGATTGGTTGCATACCAAGGATGTTCCACCCACCCGTAGACATTATTGTTCCAAGTCGCAATAGCAATGTCACCCCCGAGCCAGGGATATGAATCCACAAGGAAGGTTCCATAGTGTTACTCGGCTTCCCAAACCAGTCAGCACTCAAGCTCTCACAGGCTTCCCAGCACCCACAGCAACCCAAGTACCCAAATCTCTTCTACCCAGCCTTCACAACCCAAGAGAATGGACCCCCACCCTTCTCTACCACGCAATCCCTCAGGTAGTCCTTCTCCTTCTAGGGATTTAGTGCAGCTGGTCCAAAATCTCCATGTTGGGACTCTCAGGACTCGCAGCTGTGAGAAAAGTTGGGCACGTGCCAAAAAGTATCAGATATGTAGCCCTCGTTCACAACTCGATTTCACCAACAATCTCTACATCCAACAAAATCGTGGTTTTTATTCAATAGTTTGATTTCCTTTCCCAAGCCAAATGCGAATGAGGAATACGAATGCGGTGAAAGAGTGAATGGAGTGAAGTGAACCGCAACAGAAAGAGGACATGAATGGGAGTGAGAACAAATGAGAATGACCAACGAATGAGAGAATCGGCGAATGTGAGAACCCCCCCAACAGACCAGGGATGATTTTATGTAATTCTTGGGGATCAAGAACCTATTGTCTTTCCCCCAAGAAGCTCACATAACTGTTATTCTCCATTAAGAAAAAATGGAGAATAAAATATAAAATAAAATGCTTAGCCCCTCAAGCCCCCTCTCTTGTGGAATCATAGCCCCCTATAACTCTTGTCCTGGTCCGTCTAGTAGCCAACAAGGTATTTATTATTAATAATGATCAAAACATTACATTTCTTGGGCACACTGGCCTTTTAATAATTTTTTGGGCACTCTGGCCTCTCAATAGTGTAACAATACATTGTTTAATATGGGGGATCAAAACCAGGGTGTTATAGTAATATTTATTTTTTATTAGAGTTTTATTTAATTTTGTTTTTATTATCTTTTTTTTTTTTAATAGTTTGTTATAGTATTTTCACACGATTTTATACATTTAACCTTATTTAAAAAAAAAAAAAATGTCTTCCATCAATTTTATAGAATTAACATCTTTTATGTTTTTGTAAGTTGGCACAAATATTTTGTATTACTTCAACAAAAAACTACAAGCATACTATTACTAACTGGTCCGGAAGATTGGAAACCAAACTAGATGCAGTAAATAACATTTTTATCCAGTCTATTAAGCATCATGTTTCTTCCATTTAGACTACAATCTTGAATACTTGACGTCCTGATCCTATTCTTATACATGGAATTATATAACCACCTTCCATAACTGACATAACTCCTATGACTACTTATTGTTATCCAAAAAGGAGGCCTTTCCAAATTAAACAGAAAATTTCTAAGCATTTATGGTCTGAACATTTCCTACAACAAAACACAAAAAACCTAGGTCCATTTCTCTCCATTACTCTAGTCCTTTGGAGAAGCCACCCAAACATTTCGTATTTGGGCTGGTGTTCCATGGTCATCCATTGGCATGATATCCATGTGGTGGACATACTTCAGGTACAGGTTAATTTGCACTACCATCTTATCATGCTTGCTCTGTTGTATTTTTTTAATGTCTACCGAGAGTTTCACAATAGTCTCCAAACCATTGACTCGACGTTGAATATCCTCTACCATAGTATTCAGCTCCCTCCGGTCTATGACTCTAGTTTCGTCAATGTCTTATTTAACTTTTTAGATCAACATTTTGGTATGCCACACCATCTCAAGTGTCTTATGGTAAAGGGTCTACCGATTGCAAGTTGTTCCAGTGTCAATGATCCAATCCATCTCCTTCTCTACCGGGTTTTTTCCTTTACCTTCTCTTTCAACTTTAATCTCCTCTTCCCATTTCTCAATTGATTCCTTTCCTTTATGAGGGACATTTATTTGGTACATTTGATTTGCATCCCTTGTTTCATTATTGATTCTTTTCTTTTTGGGGGAGCTCTCTGGTTTAGATTCCGCTATCGAGCTCCCTTTACTGGTAGTGTATTTCATTCGGGCCATGTTCATGTCCACTTCATTACATAGAAAACTATCCTTCCACCAACACTGAACTTCTATGAGACCATTAGGAGCTTCAGGAGATCTCTGAGAGGTAGGGGTAACCAATATGAAACCTGGTATATAAAATAATCTCGTGTTATTGCCTATATCTATTAATGATCCTGCCTTTAATGAGTCTCTACGGGTGAAATGAATATAAGGCATGTCGCCTTGTGCCATTATTCTTTCTATGTTACTTCTCCACCCTCTTCTCATTCTGCGAGCCATACGACTAGACATGTTTGGTATGACCATTTCCATTGATAAAATTATCAGCATTATGATGTTTCATCTCTCGGATCTCCTTATCGCCTTATGATTAACCTTGCATGGTATGTGCATCCTACAATATCTACTGGAATTCTCCACCTTACGAGCATGTACTTCCATATTCACCACGTGCCTTGTCATATCAGGATTAAACATGATGTCAAAGTGACGAGTGGGCGGTTCCCTCCTCTCCATTTGGGCCATGTTCAAGATATGATTGCGACTCTTTTCTTCCTGTGTGGTTGTCTACCTGAATACGTCCATGATGATCTTTTTCCGCCATCTATTCACATTCTTCTCTAAGTTGGCCCACTTGAACCTGTGTCCAAGCCTCATCAAGAAAATTTCCATCCTGGTGCACACCCTTGTTGTCTAATCTATCAGCCAGAGCATTTTTCGTTCCTTCGAACCCACCTGAATTCGATTGAGAATAGAATTAATAGGTGCCTTTGTATTGCACTAAGTTCTCTTTTACCCATCCCCACCAGTCATGGAATTTCAATTGAGGTCTTGTGGGAGAATAGGGTCCCAACATCTCCATTTTGAAATTATTTCCCTTTGTTTCTAATGTTGATGCACCCTAACTTTTCCCTGTCTATATAAATCTTGCTTGATAATTTCTCTATCTTGGATTTCTAGTCTTGGTCCCTGTTGGCATGAATCCTCCGAAAAAATTGTTATTTGGCCATTTCTTATTTCCCATAAATAGTGTTCCTAAATCAGAATTTTAATTCTCCAAGCCATATTCCAAATGACTGATTCCTCCCCTGATCTTGTGAATCGTATGAGATTATGAGGGTTCCTTCTGGGGGAATATTTGTCTTTAAAAAAGGCCTCCTAGGGCACTAAGCTCTATTTTACCCATCTCCACCAGATTTTTTCTCAATATGCATAATTTTTTTTTTTGGATCTTGCAACCCTAAACGTCCTTTGCTTTTCGGACAACAGAGTTTTTCCCATGCCACTAATGCCAATTTATTTTTGTCCTTTGTTCCTCTCCACAAATAATTCCTTTGTATAGTTCTGATTCTCTGTAAAATCCCTCCTAGAGCTAGGAAGATTGAAAGTAAATATGTTGGAATATCCTGTAAAACTACCTTTGTGAGCACAAGCCTACCTGCAAATTTTAGGGCTCGATAGGTCCTTCTTTTAACTCTATCTTGCAGCTTGTTTATCATATTTTCCCAAGTTGATTTCCTTCCTACTTTATCCATGAGAGGAACTCCTAAATATTTAGTAGGTAAGGTTTTTCTCTCGAAACCTAGGATGTTAGTGAGGTTTCTTTGAATAGAAATATGAGTATTAAAGAAAAAAGATCATAGACTTGGAATGGTTAATCTTTGGTCCTGAAGCTTCTTTGAAGTTATCCAAAATTTCCTTGTAGGTTGTCTCTTCTTTGACTATTGGAATTACATGTCACATAGTATCATCTACAAATTGTTGATGCATAGTTGTGAGGATGGCTTCATGAGGTTGTAGGCCTTTTATTTCTCCCTCTGAGGTTATTTATTTAATTGATCTACTTAATCCTTCCCTCATAAGTATGAACAAAAATGGGGATAAGGGGTCCCCTAGTATGATTCCCCTGGAAGAGTAAAATGGTTTAGTTTGGGCTTCATTTATCAAAATTGAGAAACTAGTCGTGAAAACCAAACTCATTACCCATTTTATCCATTGATTGTCAAATACATAGGCTTCCATGGTTTTTGTCATATAGTTCCAGCTTAGTTTATCATAGGCTTTGGCAAAGTCCAGTTGTATTATCATGCCTTCCTTTTTCCTACTTTTCAATGAGTGGATTATTTCATGGGCATGAATGATATTGTCTAATATTTTTCTTCCTTCCACGAATCTCGATTGTTCCTTTGAAATAAGAATAGGAAGGAGGGGTTTCAATCTATTTTCTACGACCTTGGATATTATCTTGTAAACCACGTTGCAGAGAGTTATCGGTCTAAATCTATCTGGAGTTCTAGCTTCATTCTCTATGGGGATCAGAGTAATGAAAGTCGAGTTTAGAGCTTTGAGAATAGAAGAGGATCTCCTTGAATCCTCAACTATATCATAAATATTGTGTTTTACCACATCCCAACAAGCTTTGAAGAAATCCATAATAAATCCATCAGGTCCAAGGGCCTTCCCATTAGGCATCTCTTGGACTGGTTGATCTACTTCCTCTAGTGTAATTGGTTTCCATAAATTATGATTATGTTCCTTTGTGACCAATCTTGGAATGTGTCTCGAATTATTTGTATAGCCTTTGAATGGTAAACTTCAGGTTAATTATCTATGTCTTGGAAGTGTTGAACTAGAGATTTTTCAATTTCCTTATGAGATTCTAGCTATTTGTCTTCCTCATCTATGATTTTCAAAATTGTGTTATGATTCCTATGGGTGATTGTCGACATGTGGAAGAACTTTCTATTTTTCTCCCCTGCCTTTAACCACTAAACTCTAGATTTTTGTCTCCATAAACTATCCTCTTGAATACATCTTTTCTCCCATTCCTGATGAAGTTGTTTTTCCGTTGTTTTCTTCTCTTCATTGTAAGCATCTTGAATGCAATATTTATGTAGATTTTCCATTTGATTTTCCATTTCTTTTTTTTCATGTACGATGTTCCCAAACACTTCTTGGTTCCACCATTTTATTTGATTCTTAACATGTCTTAGTCTTCCTTGGAGTCTATACATTTTGGTTCCCTATTCTTGGATATCCTTTGTCCACGAAATTTCAATTTTCTCCATAAAGGAGGGGTGGTCCAGCCAAAAGCTCTCAAATATGAAGGAACGATTTTTTGGAGTTCCTTGGAAGTTTGCTTCTAGCTCCATTGGCCAATGATCTGATCCTCCCTATGAAAGGATATTTCCTTCCATGTCGATACCTTGCATCATTAAGGATTCCGAAATTAATAATCTATCTAACCTTGACACCACCTGGTGATGCAAGGTTCTCTTGTTATTCCAGGTAAAAGTTTTGTTGCTTGTTCTTATATCTTCTAGGATTGCTTTTTCCATAAATTCGGAGAAGACCTATGCATATCTATCCAATCTAGGGATTCCCCTTTTCTTCTCTGCCAGGGTCAAAATTATGTTGAAATCTCTAGTTATAACCCAATGGGATCTCCTGTGTCATTCTATGACATTTTCTAAAGCTTCTTTCATCTTTTTATTATCATATAGGAGCTGGGGACTGTACACATTGGTAAAGATGATCTTGTTTGGAGTTCCTATTACTTGCAATTCAACTGATAAGTAGAAACTGGTATATTTTGTCGATATCAGGTTAACTTTTTTAGGGTTCCATAGGGTAAGAATACCCCATGCTAAGTTATTGTTATCAATATCTAGATAATGGTACTTATTCCAAATTTTCCTACTTATTTGTAACAACTTTTCAATTGTACATTTAGTTTCCTGAATAAAACATATTTTTGGTTTTTCCATATTTAACTTATTTTTAAGAATTCTTTGCTTCCTAGGGATATTCAAACCTCTTATATTCCAAGTGATAACCTTCATTTTAAAATAGGTGGTGGAGAGGTAGGGAATAGATATTTAATCTTACCATATTTTATCAAGAAGGACCCTAGTTCTTGTAGCATGACACTATTTGGTTTTCTACCCTTCTTCCTCTTGGTTTGTTTCAGTGATAAATATTGTTGGGTGTCCCCTGATTTAATTCCCAAATTTCCTATCTCCCCATGCATGTGCTTAGTCCCTCTGTTTTTTTCCTCCTCTCTCATTATAAAGAGGTACTGCACTCAATCTAGTTGGTCCTGAGGTATGGTTTCCATTCCTTTGTTTTTCCATTGTTCCAAGATATTTTGAAGGTCGATACCTTCCCATTCCACTATATCTCGTAGATCAAGGTCTTTGGTTCCTACCTCCCTAGGTGTCATCTATGAATCTCCATCACATTACTACATTGGAATATTTACATCGAGGTTTCGATCCAACATTGATCCATTGGAATACTTGTTATTGCTCTTAGATGGATGTTCCCCCCTCGCCATGTTTATTTCCTTTCTGTCAGTCTCTGTCTTCCCTTGCTTCTCCTGATATTTATCTCCTTCCTGGGTGAGATTCTCTACTAGTCCTTCAAAGTTGTTTTTAGTTTCTATTGT
>JASDQU010032023.1:0-11054 GCA_032191745.1 Picea mariana | reverse complement strand
GGTATTTAAAAAATATTAATAATAAAAAACTTTTTCAGTTTGGGTCATAAATAAAATATTTCAATTGAAAGTAAAAAAATCTGTATTCCATAGGTGCTTTCTACTTCAATACTTAACATGGAGTTGACATGTAGCATTTAAAAAAATAATTCATTGTGTTTCATATGTATATACATAGAGAGAGTGCAATTGAAGGTAAAAAAAATTGTATTGCATGGAAAGGCCCTTTGTACAACCCATCAACATAGATTTGACACATGGCATTTAAAAACATATTAATAAAAAAAACAATATTTTGATGTTGTCCATTGTTACATCAAGATTTGCCTCACCATTGCTATCTTGTAAGAGGGCCTTTTTCCATTTCCCTGTGCAGACTTATCATCCATTTTTGATGAATCCAGAGCTAAAAATATACATTTTTCCACATATACATGCCCTATCAACTATACATCAAGCGTATACGCAGGTTGCTCCAGTACAACCCACGTACATCAAGATTTGTGCCATAAAATACAAAAATGGAGTTGGGTTTCCATGTCACGACAAGAGATCTCTGATCCTTGGCCTTCCATATACTGGAAACGTTTCGACTCGGCCCTTCAATTTCATTTTGAAGGCTATAAGAGAACAATTTCGAGCCATGGAAAAGAGGAGAAAGCATTCAACTTTAAGAGCAAAGTTACTCTGAAGAAATTACTTCATATTGAGTCTGCATCCCTTTGTCCCTCAAGTCTGAACACAGTGTTCAACCCCCGAGCTCTTTCCCTATTGTTGAGAGAACCTCATTGTCTCTCTTCTTTGAGCTTGCCTTTGGTGGATGATTGAAGTGGTGGAGGCCCAGTTGGAAGGAACTTGGTTTCTTGGTTTCGAACCATGATGACACAGAAGTCTGTAATGTTGACACTTTTGTTGATCAATTATTAATAGAAATACTCATTTCCCGTCCTATTGGTATCATGCAAATATATGATTGTTATCCATGGGCATGTTTGTAATGTTTATTAATGGATTATGCTATCTGATGTGCTAACCCCTTTACATTATCACTATATACTTGATTTGCTTGTTTGTTAAGAACTTATTGCAGGTATAAAGATTTGGGTCGGAGTGCTCAACGGTGGAACATCATAAAACGTTGGATCGAGGTAGGCCTCTTTCTTATCTTGCACATTAGTTTATATAGCATACAATGGAATTGATTTGATTTCTGCAATCATACCTATCTGTTGTGGTTTACCCTTGGCCAAGAGAGTTTTTCCCTCGTAACAGAAATGGCGACTCCACTGGGGATAGATCTTCCTTCTAAGGGTTGAAGTACTTTTTCTTCTTGCATTGCTCTTTTTCCTTTTTGTTTTTTGTCGTATCACTGCTTGGCAGTTTCTGTTCACTCTTAGTCTGAGTTTTCAGCCTTTTTGCCCTTGCCTGCCCTTGTTTTAAAGCCTGTATGCTCCTTTTTCCATGACAATCGCATACACATGCGTGTTGCCTCTCTGCAAGCTGGGTATATACACACTATTCTCCTGAACAGTCGCGTATACCACTTTGATTTTCTTGTTTGCTTGGTTTAGTGACTGTTGGGTGAGTTTTGATGTTTGTTGAGCCTTCTTAGTTCTCTGTAGTGCCTATTGAGCTTCTCTGGGTTGACAGGAAGCCTGTTGGGAGTTGAATTTATGGGCGTAGTATTTCTCATTGCTTTTCATGTTTTGGTTTTTCCTTGAACCCTGGGCTTGGTATTATGCTTGAGTTATTTCGTTTATACACAGTAGTATTTATATATCAGGTTGCTTTTCAGTCCATGCATTTTCTCTTTAATATATTGAAAATACAAAAAATAGGCATTTTTCATTGGTTAACGTTTTTGTCTTTGAAACTTTATCATTAGCTTAGTACATTTAGTGAAAGATTGCATTTTACTTCTTAATTGCAGAGTTGAGATTGAAAATTGCACTGTTTTTATTAGCATATCATTCATTGAAAAGTTAAAGGTAGACTTTGCATTATATTCATATTTATCTTTTGCAGAGTCATAACATCATGAGTTTCGTTTCCATACCCTCTTGAGTAATCACGTCCAATAAAATTTATGCTTTAAACTAAAATTGATTAGTCACGATTTTATTTCTAGGGCGCACAAACTAGACTAGGATTTAGTGCCTTGGAATAGGATTTTGTGAGTAAACTTCTCCAAGGCAATCAAATCGACATATGTGTCTGAGACAAGGAGTTGAGAAGTCCATTGTATAATTGGTAATATCAGGAGGTTCCGCTCACACCGGAGTTAACCACGAGGTCACGCAAAGTTAGTTGAAGGGATAACCCCTCGATACTTGACTAGCGTCAGAGATATTTCTGTAGATTTATTCGTATTTGGGGATCTTGCTAGTACCCATACCTTTGTGAGAGGCGATGCTTTCAAGATTTCGGGCTTTGCTACCCTGCCCATATGGTGATCCAGACTTAGGACTGCTCGATTGTGCATCTGTTATATGGTGGTTTATTAGTTGCTTGACTTAGGCATCTCATAGGTTACTTGCAGGGGTTATTCTGCTTGTATCATGGGTCAGATAGAGGTCGGAAAACACATAGCCTTTATGGAGGATTAACTCTCTGGAGGGATCTGACCGACTGGTTTTTAAGCCCACGAGGGCCTCTATAACTGATTTTGTTACCTCCAAACTTTAGCAGGGAGTCTCAAGTCCCTCTTGGACAAGACATACCTTCTTTGGCGAGGGAGGCCACTCAACCACTTTAGCTCGTTTGCATGCATATTGGCCATTTGACTTTTTGGTATGCTCTTTGATTACTAGTTGGCCTTAGGATATATTTGTATTTTGTAGAATCATAAGTCATCGTGGAGTCGGACCAGCCTCCCCGTTGGTCCCGTCGGTTGCTACAGTTACCATCGGATTTCGGGTTCTTGCCTTCTAAAAGGCGTAGAGTTTGTAGAAGTGGTACACACACATCCACCTTTTAGACTTGTGGTTCCACAAGGATGAGTACTGAGTCTAGTCTTCAGAACACTAGGAGTTCTTCAACTCCCATACCCACTATAATTAATGTCACCTCTTCGACTCCTACAACCGCTACAGTTGCAGTGCGAGAGGCTTATACCAGTACTATGGCTCGACATATAGTTAATGCTTCATTTCTTGCATTGAACCCTTTTGGAGGTTTCGGTCACTCGTTGGGTTACAATGTTTAGTCCATCCCTATGGATTCTAGTCCATTTTCTTATGGTATGCCTAACTTCACATCGCAGTTTTCAACTACCATCCCAACTGTTGGACCCAATGCTAGCCTTGGACTTGGGGGTACTACACCTCCTTACACTCCTTTTCCATTTGGTGGTTCTCATATCCCCCAAACGAATCCTAATTTAGGAAGTGTCCCTTTTCTTAACCCCAGGTCTAATCCTTCTATAGCTGGATGGAACAACCCAACTGGCAGACAAGTTCCGCCTTACATCCCTATCCCCTCAGTGTCGATTCCGACCAATACTTTTGGCATGATGAATCTACTCCAATCCTCCAGATTCCCACCTGGAGGAGGCCAGTCTTACACTTTGGGCAATCCCCAACCCGGATCCAATCCGGTTGGGGGAAATTTTCAAAACCCTCAGCTTGGATCTAATTTGGCTGGGGGCAATTTTCATAATCCTTATCAGAACATTCCTGCTGGAATGATGCCCAACCCATCTTATACGAATCAGCCCAAAGGGGTTTCTTATAATTCCAGACAGGGTTTTGGTCCTTACTAGAATCCTGGATGGAATGTACTTCCCAATGCACAATCTTTCGTGGGAGGGTGGGGTCAGATGTCGCAACCCTGTCTCGCTTTTTTGTCCAGGCTTAATCTACCAGACTTGTCTAAGTTAATGAATGACCCTGTGAGTCATGATCCCACATGGAACCCTATCCCAACCAAACTTCCTTCATACATTCCAAAGTTTGAAGGTAAGAATGGTGAAGACCCTGGTGATCACGTCACTACTTTTCACCTTTGGTGCTCATCGAATTCTCCGAACCATGATTCTATTATATTACGATTATTCCAATGCACTCTCATTGGAGTTGTGTTGCAATGGTACATTGAGATACCTAAGGGGACATACAGTCATTCCATTAGTTGGTGCTAGCCTTTCTCAACCACTTTCAATTGCCCATTCATTACGATGCCATTCTTGAACTTTTGTCGACTCTACGCCAGGGTACCGACACTCACATCTCAGATCATATCTAGGAATGGTGTATATGGAAGCAGTTGGTTAAGACTCCTATACCCATGACCTTTCTTCTAGAATGGTTCCTAAAGTCTTTGCACCCTCCTATCTTGAAGGATGTTGCTACTTCCGGGGTCTTCAACGAGGAAGAAGCTATCTTTAGAGCCCAACAACTCGATTTGATATACGCTTAGTCTGGGATGTTATATCACCTTCTTCCGGATGCACCGCGGCCAAATCACGATCCTAGACAGAAGCCCTAACCTCATGCGAATGGAATTGTAGGGTCCACCAATGTTAGTTCCACAGACTCAACAACGAAGTCTGTCAGAGGGTCATCTTCATCTGCATCCTCCAAACCCACCCAATCGATGAATGTACATTTTGTGCAATCATCAAAGAACCCAAATGGTGACTAGCAATGAGATGGGAATAAAAGGAAAGGTCGAAACAATCGTAAGGGTGGGAAGAATAACAATAAACCTAAGGACAAAGGCAATAATGAGAGACAAAATGATAATGCTAGAGAGGGAAAGAAAGAGAAATGTAAGGTGAAGTTTCCCTGTAAACTTTGCACCGATGACCACCTTACACATTTATGCCCCAAACTCATGAAGGCTGCGAGGCTTTTAAATCTACCGCCCGCTGTGCTGATGTATCCATTCCCACACAACCAACACTTAGCCTCGAGCTCTTTGAACATCGAAAATGTGTCCAGTGGAATTCAAAACCCACCGTCGCAAGATGGTGACCGTGTTTGTATCAATATGGTCGACGCGAAAATAGATATAGCCACCCGCTCTCGAGATTATAGCTCTTCAAAATCTAGTACCAGTCTAGAAGCTCCTCCTCCCCCTCCGGAGATGAACTTACAGATTGAGAAACTAGAGCCACCACCCCGTATTCCAAAAGGAGTACTTAAGTGCTCTACCCACAACCCTAATGCTAGAGCCGCCCAAAACTACTCTATTGTTGAGGATCTAGGTCAAACCCCTTGCGCGATGTCGGCTTTGGAGGTAGTCTAGATGTGTCCATCATAGAGGAATGCCTTACTCCCTTCCTTAGGAGCTCTAGAACCTAGTGGCTAAAAAATTATCAAGTTTGACTTCACGGATGTGAAGCCTCACTTACCTTACCATGTGGCTTTCCAAATCCACATGGAGTAATCCACGTATACTATCAAACAAGAAGTCGTTGATGAAGGTGCTTCCACCTGCGTGATGCCCTTGGTCTGTTGGAAAGCTATTGGTTCTTCGACCCTTTCCAAGTCATCGAACATGTTGACTACATTTGACGGTCATTCCTTCCACCCTCATGGTATTCTCCCCGCCTTTCTAGTCCAGTTAGGTGGGAAGATGGTAGAGGTGGAGGTAGAGGTAGTTGATGCACCTCTCAATTATAACCTGTTACTAGGTTGCAATTGGACCTATGCTATGGTCATTGTCGTATCATCCGTCTTCCGTGTACTTTGTTTTCCTCATTAAGGGGAGATCGTGACTATCGACCATTTATCCTTTACGTACTCTAGTCCTAAAGCATCTGTTGGACTGTCGATCCCCGTGATCGACAATTATTAGACGACAACTGAGAATATCAGTGTCAGAATGTATTCTTCCCTCATGGGTACTTTCGACTTCTCGACACCATTTCACGACGTTTACGCCATGTCTAGTNCTTCTCCAGGGAGGTCCATTCCTTTCCGTACTTCCTATTTTAGTGATCCATGGACCCTACCTTCTCTGACTTTGTCGTGTGAAGGATAGTTGCATGCTGGCATGGCTATGCCACTATCGGCAGTGGAGATTGTGTATCAATATGTTCTTTATTCTTCTATCGATCCTGATCCTGTTACCTCACAGACGAACGAGGATGATCCAGTTCTTAGGCATGCATGGGCCACCTTGTTATCTTGTTCGCATGATTTCCTTGACGAGAATTTTCCTTCGGACGAAGCCATCCTCGAAGCCATGAATGGTTCCGAGAGACCTTGGGATGACATGCATCATCGATCCTATTTTCTCCCAAGTCTTGAAAGAGTTGAGCAAGATGACTTTTAGTCTATCTTGAGTGAGATAGTCAGTCACGTTGTAGTTCCACTCGATATGCACGACATTTATGTCGAAGGAAATATGGCGAGTATTTATCCTACTGTCTCGATCAATATCTCTCGTACCCCTGGAAAAATTAAGAACGTAAATATAGGTGCAGATTGTTCACCAGAAGAAATTCTGATCTACACCGATCTCTTCAAAGAATTTTGAGATGTATTTGCTTGGTCATACGAAGAGATGCCAGGGATCGACCCTCGAATTGTCGAACATGAGATAAGAACTTACTCGGATGATAAACCTGTTCGACAACGTCTTAGAACTATGAATCCTAGGAAGGACCCTGCTATTATGGTAGAGGTGGAGAAGCTGCTTAACGTCGGCTTCATCTACCCGGTTCCCTTGACCGAATGGGTGTCCAATCTTGTTCTTGTAAATAAAAAGCAAGGAACCATCCATGTGTGTATGGAATTCACGACCTGAACAAAACTTGTCCCAAAGATATGTTACCCTACCAGGTGATCACTCGAAAAATGTGCTCGCATCCATCCCCTCTTCACCCAGTCATCATCGTCGGTCCCTTCACCAAGTGGGGGGTACATTTCATCTATTGCAACCCAACTTCGGTTGGGGGGCATCAACACATTATCGTGGTCGTCGACTACTTTACTAAGTGGGTCAAGGCCATGTCTACTGTAAAATATGATGGGAAGACTGTAGCCTTCTTCGGGTTCAACCAAATTATTGCTCGGTTCGGTGTCCCGAGTGAGATTGTCACTGATCATGGCAATCACTTTCAGAATGAAATGATAGTAGAACTAGCATCTAAGCTGGGGTTTAGACACAGTCATTCAACCCCTTACTACCCCTAGGAAAATGGGCAAGTAGAGGCTGTCACCAATTCTCTCAAGACCATTTTGCAAAAAACTGTCAGTCGGAGTAATTCCAATTGGCACATCATGCTATATCCCGCACTTTGGGCATACCGAACCTCGGTTAAGTCTGCCATCGATTTTTCTCCTTTTCAGTTAGTGCACGGTGTGGAGTTGATCCTTTTTGTTGAATGAGAAATCCCTTCTCTTGTAACACCCTATTTCCCCCAGTCTGTAAAAATAACTATATTGGCCAAAAACTATGGAAAACTCAAAGATGTAAATGTTTGATTTCACAGACCTTTGTATAAAAGGTCGATGAATGAAAATTATATCAGGAATATGTGTCGCATGATTGCTAGGAGGGGCATGTGCTGAAAGAGACCACGATGGCTGATGAGAGGTGGTGGAAGGGGCCAAGAATGGTTGCATTAACTTCCACCAAACTGAACCGTACTGGTTTGTACATTCTCGGAAACCAAAGCTCACTCTCAGACCCCTGAATGAATTACCCACCCGGATGGTAGGTGGGGAGGCTCCTCAAGAGTAAATGAGGGGATGGGGGTGAACCGCCCATCCTTAGAAGTTCTCAGACCTGACCATCGGACAAGAAAATTCATGCCAGACGCAACCTCGCAGGAAAAAGGCAAGGAAAGAAGTGTGGAAGGGGGGGGGATAGAGTAGAGCATGCGCGACAGGCATCGCGAAAGGAGAACTAGAAGAACTTTGGAAAATACAATGAGTCATGAGCAGAGGAGAAGGAGACTAACCTTCATCCTCGACTTCCAACGAGCGAGAAGTAGGAGACTGAGTCTCAAGCATCATGGTCCATCTCGGGGGTGGCTAGTGGTAAATCCAATTGGAATCACTGAGCCTACGGTTGGGTGGAAATAAGCACCTCTCTCAGCAGTCGCACCACACTTGGTGTTTTTCTGATAAGTTTTTATATCTCGTGTTTTGAATTGAATATAATGGACGCATGCTCATGTTTGTACACTCATAAATGATTTCTGTATATCAGTGTTTGCCTGGTGTTATGAACATAAATAATGGATACATGCTCATACATATATGACCATAATCGGTTTATGTAGAGAATGAATAAGTTCATATTATGAGTCTGTTCCCTTGAGATTTGTCCCATGTATTTGACTCACTCTATGCCCTGGTTTGATTTTCCCGAAGGCACCTCCTCCCGGGAAGTTCCCTCACCTTCTAGAGCTACCGTGAGTTCCTTTAAAGGACTACCGTTTTAGAAACCATACGAGCTTACTTCACCCCTGTCACAGAGTTCATAGCTCGGTAAATTAAGAAGGCCTTCTAGTCAGGCCACCCAGCCTGGGGATATTTATCCAAGAACCCGTTGAAGGATTTTGTAGTCTAAGTTTGGAAGCATTATACCCGAGAGAATGGTTTCCTCAGGTTTCAGCATTTTGGAGTTTCAGCTCCTGGGAAACCCAGGTGCGAGACCTCTTGTCTACGCACATCGCGAAATCCCGACTTGCGAAACCCCGAAATGAGCTTAGTGTATATATGGGCTTCAGAGTTTCGGCTCCCAGGAAACCCAGGTGCGAGACCTCTTGTCTGTGCACATCGCGAAATCCTGACTTGCGAAACCCCGAAATGAGCTTAGTGTATATATGGGCTTCGGAGTTTCGNATGACTTGCGAAACCCCGAAATGAGCTTAGTGTATATATGGGCTTCGGAGTTTCGACTCCCGGGAAACCCAGGTGTGAGACCTCTTGTCGGCGCACATCGCGAAATCTCGACTTGCGAAACCCCGAAATGAGCTTAGTGTATATATGGGCTTCAGAGTTTCGGCTCCCGGGAAACCTAGGTGCGAGACCTCTTGTTTGCGCACATCTTGAAATCCCAACTTGCGAAACCCCGAAATGAGCTTAGTGTATATATGGGCTTCGGAGTTTCGGCTCCCAGGAAACCTAGGTGCGAGACCTCTTGTCTGCGCACATCGTGAAATCCTGACTTGCGAAACCCCAAAATGAGCTTAGTGTATATATGGGCTTTGGAGTTTTGGCTCCTGGGAACTCAAGTGTGAGACCTCATGTCTTCACATATCGTGAAATCCCGATTTGCGAAACCTCGAAATGAGTTGAGCAGAGTGGATAGGCTTCGAAGTTTCGGCTCCCCGGAACTCAAGTGCGAGACCTCCTGTCTTCACATATCGCGAAATCCTGATTTGCGAAACCTCGAAATGAGATGAGCAGAGTGGATAGGCTTCGGAGTTTCGGCTCTCGGGAACTCAAGTGCGAGACCTCCTGTCTTTGCATATCGCGAAACCCCGATTTGTGAAACCCTGAAATGAGTTGAGCAGAGTGGATAGGATTTGGAGTTTCAGCTCCCGGGAAATCAAGTGCGAGACCTCCTGTCTTCGCATATCGTGAAACTCCGACTTGCGAAACCCCGAAATTAGATTAGTAGATATATGGGTTTCGACGTTTCGACACCCGGGGAACCGAAGGGTATGAACCCCTCATATTCCAGTATGCGAAACCTAGAAAGGTAGAGTACCGGGATATAATCCAAGCCATTGATCAATTCGACGATCGGTTAGACCCTTCTTTTTGGGTTTCAGCACCTCGAAAGATAGAGAACAAGGGAACGCTTGCATCGCGATTCCCCGAATCACAAAAGCCGAAAGTGCCTTTCTGGTAAGGCCAGTGGTCATAGCCAACGATCACATGGGGAAGGATAAGGGAAGGTAGGGTCTACACCAGGCCCATAGAAACTCGAGGATTTTGTTCCCCGATAAAGAAGGAAGAAAAGAAAAAGGGCAAAAAAGCTTAGTTACCGTAGTGGGTGTGTGACAAATTGGTATCAGAGCATGGTTACAACACTTGGCCTACTTGGGCTCATGAACGGATTGCGCAAAGACTCTATTCGAGGTACTCTTAACCAGAGTAACCCTCTATCTTAACCCCCTTAATCACAAGTCGAAGTGAAGAATGAAAACTCCTATTGCGTGTGTGCATGTGAAAAATATGAATTATGTGCTGGTTATGAATGAATATAAATATTGACTAACAACAAGCATCTTTCTTTTGCACACGAGTAGGAGATCAACTGTGGGAAATTGCAGACGCATAGAATGGTGAATCACCATGAAGTGGGGGATGGCTCCCACAATAGACAGGAAGAGTCTGACGAAAGGAGGGCGATAGGGACCCCTCCAGATCTAGCTGAGACTATGAGGAGCCTCATGGTCAAACTACAGAGATGCAAGGCCGACAATGAGAGGATGATAAAAGAGCAAGAGAAGAAAACATAAATTAATGCAGTCTTACTGCAGAGTTTGTCTGACACACAAAGACAATTGCAGCATGAACCTGACACCAGTCACGCGGACCGATGACAGACAAAGAAAAGTCGAAGTCCACCTGAGATACAAAAACGTGGTCTTTTAAGTGGCCACACTGGGAAGAGCACCTCGAGAAAATTCCACCCCTGAGATAAGGGACAAGCATCGAACGATTCCTCTAGAAAGGAAGTGGGCGACTCGGAGGGATCTTCTAGCAACACGACTAGTTCCTATTCCCAAAGAAAATGGAAGAAGCGGAAGCATTCCAGGAGCCATAATCTCGAAGAATTCAGGAAGGTCAAACCAGCCTCTTTCGATGGTGAGATAAAGAAGGGAGAGGAAGCAGAGGCCTGGCTGCTTGGAGTAAAGAAGTATTTCAGAGTCCATGACTTCTCAAAAAACTTGATGGCCCGAGTGGCCGCCTTCAACTTGAATGGAAAGGATTCCATCTGGTGGGAAGACCTTAAGAATGTAAAAGGGATTCACGAAGAGGGCCTGTCTTGGGAACGGTTTGAGAGATACTTCAGGAAGAAGTATCTGTCAGAAAAGTATTTCAACGAAAATACTAAAGAATTCTATGAATTCAAGCTGGGGC
>JASDQU010032022.1:0-20667 GCA_032191745.1 Picea mariana | reverse complement strand
GGGGGAATTGGAAACTCGCATTTCTCGTACTCACGTGGCACGGGGTCGATACCCGTCTACTACCACTATAACCCCAAGTGCTCCATGCAGCTCGCAAGAATGGATTACAAGTAAATTCGGGTGAGAATCGAACTTGAGACCTCATTTTTACACATTTCCTTCCATTTACACAGCACTTGCCAATCGTTCTACACCCCTGTGGGCTTTTAAAATTTGAAGGACATGGGGGTTGGCTTTGATCCACTTATGTGTGCATGGGTCACGATACCATTTAATATATTATCTTTGGGTGCAATCACACATTCGACCACTACCTCAAGGTAACCCCATGACTCCAGGTAAAGCCCTCACGAGAATTGGACCTTGCCCAAGGGTGAAAAACTCCTCACTTTCCACCGTTGGGTCCAACCCCTTTGGGCCGGTAGAAACATATATTAATTGCTTCTTAGAGAATGTATTTATTGCTACGCAAAATGAATAATATCATATTTATTGTACATATAAAACATAATTAAGACTATGAATTATGAATTTGTCCTTCAAGTTGCTTTTAGTGCAATTTTTCTAGATCTTTGCAATGCTAGATTTGTGCAAAGTTAAAGTAGTATGATAAGAAACATTTTATTTCTATCATGCACGCTACAAGACTTGTGGATGAAATGAATAGTAATAGGTATTGTTCAATTCATGATTCAAAATCCACATTTGTGGTTGATTTGGAGAGGAATGCTTATGTATGTTTACATTTATCTTGAAAATTGTAGAGTTGGTATCATTGCATTATTCTTACAATTAAAGTAGATTTTGTTTTTATTTATTTCAATAATTTTGATACCAAAGTTGTTGTGAACAGATAATTGCATTTGAAAACGACACTTATAGTTGATGCAGAAGCGAGAAGTTGAGGGAGAGGTTAGATGCAATTTTACATTCTTTTTCATAATATATGTATATATAAGAAATTAATTATGAAATTCCACTATGGTTTAAACCAGGTCATAGGGAGAAGCAGAATTAGGAATGGATGTGAAACGTTCTTGCATAGAATGTTAGGTGAAAGTTAATTACATAGACTTTAAATAAGTGTGTCAGGAAAGACAATTTTGTAGCATTTTATTCATGTAAGTGACTAGGAGGTTCACTAAGTTCGAACAATGTCGGCATGCTTTTTGGCCAAAATTGTATTCATAGTTAGCAATTTTTCCATGTTCAGAAGTTGTGGGGCAATTGGAAGGAAAATGGTGTCAGAGACCAAAAAATGGCTTTTACTGTTTGTTTAGTAGCATTGTTGTCTTTTGCTTGTCAACAATTTTGGTGGTTGGCATAGAGACAAAAAATCTTCCCTGATACATTATTTGGGACATTTGTTTCTTTACTTTCAGCGTTACGGGTCCCAATTAAAAATGGGGACCTTGGTTGTCATCATCTTATGCTCATCAACACTTTTCATATGACTGTCACGATGCTTGTAACTGACCTCTAGTTCAAATGTTGTTACATGTTAAATTTTTTGGGTTTCCATTGGTGTTGGCTCGGACGGGTAGGTGTTGTGGCCTTGTACCAATAATTGTTTCTAGGCTACCATCGAGATGCTTCTTATCAAAGTGTCAATTCGGTTTCCCTTCAACTTTAGCGTCTAGTCCTTTGTGTCGACACCAGACTAAATGCTACGACGAGAGGATTGTTTACGGGGGCCACTGTCTCGTGACACATCATGTCCATGTCATTGTGTTCCTTCTTACGCTTGTATACGATGAAGGAAGGGAACCAAGGGCCGGAACCCTATGTCACGGGGATGTTAGGACATGAGCCATTGGGCTTGCTAGCATCACCTTTCCCCTGTGTATTGGGGACATGTCCATATACGTTTTTGAATTTAGAATTCAATATTTGTATGTGAGAAAGAAGCCGATTGTAATATTGTTTATTTTGTGTTGTTTTTATGATGTACTTATAGAACCATTACTGCTTTTGTGTCCAGGGACAAGTTGTTGTGAATATGAAATTTTGAAGTTGAGAACATCGAAGCAAGAGAAGTAAAAAACGGAAAATAAATCAGGTGTGCATTGTGGTATCTGCATCGCTCTATTTTTCTTCTTGTTTGCATAATTTTCTAAGCATTTATTGGAAAATACTTGTGCCACACAAATTAGAAGATGACATAAATAGTGGATGTTGAGAACTGTAAAATGAACTGAGGGTCGAGTGTAGATACCAACATCGATGAAGTGCTAAGTCACAACAATCTTTTCAGATTAGCCACATTTTCATACACTACATGGGACTATCTATTTAATGCATTACAAGTTCTATTGCATTTTCGTTATTCTTTAGTTGAGTTGCACCATGGCGTGGTTGATCGCTTCCTCTTGTGCTTGCACAATGACAACATTGATGCATTATAATAATTTCAGTATGAATTGGTGTCTTACTTTTTCTATCAGTTGCATGACATTCATGATGTTGGTACATATCTTTCAAATATGTGGTTATATGCATTTGTGAACCAACCTGAAAATGAAAGAGGGCTATGGGGTTGTACATTTTTCATAAGTTGGCTAGCCAACTCACTAAATATATATATTGCAGTTTGGTCAGTAACAAGGAAGATAAGGTACTTGATATTCAACAAAAATGCAAGTAGAGATCCGTATTGCATCTTGTTCCATGACAGTAATCCTCTTGTTGGTCATTACGAACCATTTTTTTATAAAAGATCTTCCATATGCAATTTTGGAAGATTTGATACTTACTTGTCCCTCGTGTGCAAAGAGATTGAATTCCATTGGAAACGTCGAATGCAGGACATGCATAGTCATGGATTGGACATAGCAACAACTAGTACAACTAGTTGTGGCAAGATTCTATTCACTGCACTTTGTTTCTTGGTCACGACAAAGTTCAATGTGTAGTCTCTAAGAATGTACGTTTCCTAGTCCTTTGAAAATGCACTTATAGGTGGAAATAATAATGCCTTTTGTTGTTTGCATCAACATATAACACCTAATGTTATGCAAAGTGTGGAAGTATGTCATAGTTTTCAAACGTATCTGATAGACATGTCACTGCCATATGTCACTTCATTGTTATTCTCCCATCCCTTATTCCTCCACGGAAGAGGCGAACTCACCTAACCCCCTTATTTTTACTTACTTCCCTCACCCTCGACTCCGCTCCTACCCATCTTCTTTTCACTCCATCATTTCTCCTTCCTTACCCCCTTACCTTCCCCTTACCCATCTTAGATTATTTTTAGTTCTTAGACGCCCAGACTCCCTTACACCCTCACTTCCCTCACTTCCTCACCCCGTGAGTTTGCGACCTACACTTCACCCTTCCCCACCTCACCCTATGTCACTCCCTACCTCCACTACCCACATTCCCCACCCCCTCACTCCTCATCGGACTTGCGGACTCCCTTACCCTCTCACTTCCCCCACTCCTTCACCCTGCGAGTACGCTACCTACATTTTCCCCTCCCAACTCTCTCCACCTAAAAACTACCGGCCCCCCTCTCCCCCCCTCTTTCCTACACTCTTGTTCCACCCACACTTATTTTCTTTCCATTAAACATTATTTACTATTATTTTAATTACTAACCTTTAACTTTATGCCATGTGCCAACCATTCCTTGGATCATATGGAAATTTGTTTAAGCTATGAAGAGATGACACATGGAAGCTCGTCATTAGAGATATGTGATTTATTACTAAGTTATCATATGAAGACACATGGAAACCAATTAATGGATGACATGGCAATCTCATCAACCTATGAAATCACGCCACATGGCAACGTATTATTAGTGACACATGGCATATTTTCATTGGTTGCATGTGGGTGATGACTTAGTGATGGATCAATGTTGATTGGGCGTGAGGTGGACGGTGATGGGATTCTAAAATTATTATTTTATTCGTTAATTTTCTAAGGGAAGTCAAGCCCTTCAACCTCCATAGTCTTCTCTCTTCATGTTTCTTGTTAAGTGTATTTTACACTTAAATTTATATACCATTATATAAAAAACATCCCAATGCATGTGGGATAACTTATATGAAGAAAAAGTTGAATTCTTGTGGAGAAAACATGAAATTCATCCAAGGGCCCATATTTGTCCAATATATTTGATCGAAGGTGGTTGAGTCACGATTTTGCAGAGGCCATAACTTGAGCTCCGGGTGTCGGAATCATGCAAACTTATATAGTTGGAAAAGTATTTCGATGAAGAAGATAATAGTACAGGTTTCAAGGGTTTAAAGTTACTATTTTTTCCCTAGAAATTAAAATATCAGTCAACTTCATTTTTAATGGGCCTACGTGACAACTCAACTTCACGAGTTCATATCTTGATATCCGGGCGACAAATTTGGGAAAAAAAATTATCGTTGGAAAGCTAAGATGATGAATATCTCATATGAAGTGATTTAGGTGGCTAAAAAATTGATTATCACTTCCAAAAAATTAAAACACAGTCCTCCTCTTTAAAAGAGCAATTAATTAAATTTTGAAAATTAAAGTTCATCTAAAAACTTTTATTTAAAAAAAGGGACCAATTTCGAATATATGTATATTAATGATGTAAGTTCATTAATGAGGTTTTAATTAAAGAGAATACTTCAATAAAAGAATTGTACGGGAAATTCAAGAGAGGAAAAACCCTAACTACTCAAGTAGTTAGAAGATCTCATTTTAAAAAGAGAAGAAGGGCTTCATCAAGGGTTCCACAATCAGAATTATTAGAAGGACAAAGTAGAAGATCTGAGGAAGAAGAAGGTATAGCCATGAAGACACAATCAAGCTTCTGATCAAAGAAAACAATTCTCCATCTTCTCCACTCTTTCTCTTCTTCTACACCATTTCTCATAGCTTTATGCTTGAATCTCTCAGTTGGGCACAAGGTTGAGTTCTCGAGTGTTCTTCTTGTATTATTCAAAAATATTTTTATTGTATGATCATGGAGTATTTACAGCCATATACATGAATTTCAAAGCTTTTGTAATGAATAATATCTTTCATGAATAAAACTCCACAAAGAATTGCTTCAGGATTTATTTCAATTATATCTTGTAACTTTGAGTCTTAAGTATGAGGTATTTGAGATTGACCTCTCAATTTCTACTTTTGGTCTAGATAGTAATACTCTTGTTTAAATTCTTTGATATGATCAAGTTATTCCCTCATATTTCTCGTGAAGAAGACATGGATGCATTTAAATATGATTAGGAATATTGTGTGTGATGTTGATCACAAAAACATTCTGATGTTGAATCTCTCCTTCAATATTTTTTATTGTTAGAAGACTTCTTACTACATATAAATATCATATTAGGTTATTGAAAAACCATTTCTATTTTATAAATTTGAGCAATAAAGATCTAGGTTTTCTAAACATTCTCTTAATCCAAGATATTCAAGATATATATTTTAGCTAAAGAAGAGTACCACCTCTCTAAAAACACAGGGGGATTCATATCCTTGTGAGGTTGTCATTTTGGTCCTGACAGATTCAAGCGTTAACAAGAGGGGAAATTGAAACATGTCTAACATATTTTTGATAAAAAAAAAAAAATAATAAAGTGTGTATATATGACGAGTAACAAATACTGATAAAGTAGTATACTATTCAAATTTTGACAATGCGACAAAAAATAATAGATTCCTTTAATTTTAAACGTTTAACAACTATTGAAGTTGGAATGGAAGAGAAAATACGACCACGATAATACATTAACTATGGACTCTACATTTGAAACAAATCTTTTTAATATAAATTTATATTATTTTGTATTTTTTTGCTATCATTTGCTACTTATAAGATGATCCAAACATGTGACTAATGTTCTATTTATTTTTATGCAATTTCAAATGTATGCATTATTAGTATTTGATTCTCAACATAATGGTGTTTCTATGGCATGGGTTCTATTGAAATCTGACTTATGATATTGACAAACAGATGAAAATATTACATCTTAAAATATGCATGAGTATGTTGAAATGGAAATTGAATGTATTCATAGTAGATGATGCAACAATTAAGATCGTTGCAATCATGTATAAATAGCTAGACGGTGTATTTTTTTCCATTTATCGAAAAAAAATGTTGCATTCGTCGCTATACACACATTATACAAATAAACATATATTTTTAGCTTTATATAACGTTTATGTGCAATACGATGACACTTCAATGTGAAGTTTACCTATGCAATCAACATGTCAAAAGAACATGGTTAAAAAATCGTGTGATGAAAGTGAAATATGATATTAAAAGACGTATCATTTTTAAGTGAAATTATGCCCACCCAAAAAGTTTAAATTATATGCTTTAAGAGGATAACAAATTTTCAAAAGACTTCTAAGAAAAAACCATTTTCGTTGAGTACTTTTAAGCATGATGGTTTGACACAATATGTTTGGCAACTGTGATTTTAATTTTCACATGTTTTTGCTACTTTCATAGATTTTAGTTTTAAATTTTTGTTGTAGTTTTATATTTCACATGCTTCCAAAATTCATAATTTTCTCTTTAATTATATATTTCATATTTATTTTCATTATTAACATATGTTCTATGATCATAAAAAATGTGGGCAAAATGTTGTTACAAGTTAAATCGCATTGGACAAGAAACAAATGGACTTATCAAGTCATGTCATTCACACCTGAAACAAGTTCTTTCAAAGTTAATATGGATGATTTCACATCGTCAAATACACTAGTTGGTGCATCGATTAATAATTTATATTTTTTTTTATCAATGGTGTCATTGTGCAAAGGAAAATGGTTTCCATAGAAGTTGTAAGGTGGAGAAAATAGAATCTCGTTCATGGTTAAGAGAACAATATATTATAGATCACAATGTAACACTACACCATTCAGATCCTTCAATAGCATGGGTGCAAAGTCAATATGACATAAAAAAAACATATATGGGATGAAAATCATGTCCAAACTTTGTTGTGTGTGATTGTGATTGGAAAAAATATGGATATTGTGAAAGCATGTCATTAAGGTTAGCATGACGAACGACAACACAAATTAGAACAAAAGTACTAGAAACAACAATTGATAAAACAACCCTAGGTCAGATGATTTGTGCATTTCATATTGAATATTTAGATAATTACCAATAAATAATAATCCTTCTGTTCTAATATAGTTTAATGTATTGTTACCAGATAATTACAAATAATTACTTTGAAATTGCAGACCACTTGGATATTATTGTCATGGCATTCATTTTAAAACTTGAATAATTTTATGTTTGGCATCGTTTTTTTACTATTGATGTGATTTTTTGTTTCTCGCTTTGCGGATAGATGATAATATTAATGTTTTAATGGTTTCTTCCACTAATGTTAATCAAATTCATGGACATGAAAGAGTCTCACAACATATTTGTGACATTTTTTTAGTCATATTTGCGACATTGTTTTAGTCGCTTATATAGTTACTTAGCGAAAAATCACATCTTTGTTATTTTATAAAAATGTATGGGTGACGTCGCAAATGAGTTCAAAACAACATCGATGTTAAATATTTTAATGTTGGACCATTTGGTTACTATGTCCTTCCAACAAGTGAAAGACGGATTTGGACATACATTGGAATGTAGAAAAGATTTCTTGGAAAATATGGTCACTCATAAATGCTCTTATGCATCATCTAGTTCTACACGCGTTTTCTTTTTTCGTGAATGCATCTTCTCTCTACACATGGGCCTCTTTAGCACATGCTTCTTGTCATGGATTTTAAGTCGTTTTAATCATTCAAAAGTGGCAGATTTTGAAAACCATAGTAGTTATGTGGTTTTGAATTTTCAAATTGTTTGTTTTTAATGTCATTTGCTTGGATTTTCGAAGTGCTTCTTTTGTTTTGAGATTCCTCTTGTCATTAGGTTTTTTAAATTGTTGATAATATCTTTTATCTATTCCCTTGGGCCATTTTCAATCTTATTATTGGTAAGGTCATGGATTTTAGGCTTTTTTACTCGTTCCAAAATGGACCACTTTGGAAACAACAATGGTTGAATGCATTTAACTTTCCAAAGTATTTTTTTTGAATTCAATCATTTTTTGTGCTTCGTTTTTTTCTAAAACCCTATCATTGGGTTTCTCCAATAGAAATATATTTTTCCTTTGTCATAAACGTTCCTAGGTACACGTTTCCTGAAATCATGGCAATTTTGTTATTTTATCCATTAAAAGATGGATCTCTTTAGAACTGGAGAGGTTGGGTCGCTTTATAACTGGAGAATTTATGTGTGTTTTTCTTTCTAAATTGCTTAACTTTGAGATCAACTATGTAAGGTGGTTGTTGCTTTGTTTAAACAGAAAAACTCCTTTCATGGATTCCTATTAGGTATAGGCTCCCAAACACTTGCTTCCATAAGTCATTGTTTTTAGGCTCTTTTAGCCATTTAGAATTGGCCACTTAAAGAACCATACAAAAAATGCATACATTTGGCTTTTTGAAGTGCTTGATTTTGAGGTTAAGTATTTAGTAGGATTATTTTCTTCTTTTGTAAAACTCTTCTTGTCCTTGGATACTACAATTGAGAGTTGCTTCATATTTTTTCAACTCCTCCTGTCATTAGGTTTCTATGATTGGGAATCTCTTTTCACTTTAGCCACAAGAATCCTAGGAAGAGGTTTTTTGAATTCATCGTTTCTAGGCTCTTTTTCATTTGACCTCAAGCCTCCTATGTACATGCTTCTTGAAGTCATTGCTCTTAGGCTCTTCTATCCATTCTCAAATAGGCCACTTTGAAAACTAGAGTCATTGTGTGCTTTTGTCTCGTTAAAGGGCTTGTTTTCAAAGTTAATTACATGGTGTTATTTTATTTTCTTTTTGAAACTTCTCCTCTCACTCATGGCTTTTAGGTTCTTTTATCCATTTGAAAATTGACCTTTCTTACTTTTGGGTTTAAGAAGTGTTTATTTTTAAATTCAATTACAATTGGGAATCTCTTTTCTCTTTATGCTTAAGCCTTCTGAGCATATGATTTTCAAAGTCACGATTTTTAATATTTTTTTAACAATTTGGAAAAAAAAATAGAGTGGTTATTTCAATCATTGTTTTAAAAATCCTTTCATTTTGTTCTTGTAATTGGTATTCTTTTTCCCTTTTTCCCTTAAACCTCCCAAGCTTGCTTCCCAAAAGCGTGGATTTTAGGCACTTTAACCCATTTGGAGATGGGCTACTTTAGAAACTAGAGCAAATGTCTTTTTGGTTTGTCGAAATGGTTGTGTTTTAAGTTAATTGCTTAGTCTCTTTCTTTTTTATTTATTTAAACACCTTCTATCATCGATTTTCTATGATCTGGTGTCTATTTTCCCTTTATGCACATGTTAGCTTTTTGGGTTATTTTAAAATTGTTTTCACTTTGATGGGAGAGAGCTAGGTCTCTTAGCTCCTTAGTGATGCTTCATGGACATATGGATGGCTCATTTTGGGTGGATGTTTGACCATGGTTAGAGTATTAGAATGGTTCATTTACCATGGAGGTTGTTATCCATATTGGCATGATGACTAACCCATTGGGTGCACACAATGGGGGATTCAGTTGTTGTTGATGTTTTGGTAGCACCAGGAGTATTCTCACATGTGTGGGGATCTATGGGCTTGTTGATGGGCCTTGTGGGATTTTTTGGGGGCCTCACACCCACATATTGGGGATTCACACCCACATGTGTGAATAAAATATTCTAATTTAATGTTGAGTTGTTTAAGGGATTCTCACACACCTCTTTTGAGTCATATAAAGGGAGATCACGAGTGAGAGGTGAAACATAATATGAATGTGCATTCTCATTCTTGAGAGGAGAGTTGTGGTGACCTCAATCCATCCATGGAGTGGGTCGATTTTGGCCTCAGATATGTTGTATTTGTGATTTTTTTGGGTAGCTACCAAATATGGAGGGTCGAGTAGGGAAACAACCTTAATACCCCAACTGTAGGTATTTTAGTAGCTGGCAACAAAGGAAGGAGGTTGCTACAGGTGGAAAACAGTGTTGGGGGGTTGTTGCAACCACCTTAGCAACAATTTTGATGACTACTATTAGGGATGAAACAACTAGTATAACAACAAGCCTTGAGGACAGGTACAACAAAAGTTTCGAGCAGTTTGAGGGTTGATTAGAGGGTTGTTACAATAGACTTTGAGGGTTTTTAAATCAAGGTTTTGGAACTATTACAATCAACATAACAATAGGTATTGGGACAACAGGTAGTTCAAGTGATGGAAGGACTCAACCAGACGTGCAAGAAGTTGCAAAGGTTGTGGAGGATTTGAGGGGGCAAGGGATTCCCAAGCCCTCAATCTCAATACAACATACTTGGACACGGAAACCGAGAGGGTTTCTGCAGTGTTTTGTAAGTATTTTGGCATATTATTTTGTTAGAAAATTGGGTCATTTTCCTTGGAATAGGAGCCCTTTGTTCTGGGTTTAAGAACAAATGGTTTAGGCATTAAATTATTGTGTACTTGTGTATGATTCAATTGTAAGTTTATTTTCCACTGTGCTAAGTTGTTAGGCATCTTAGTGTGTTTATGTTCATAGTTTAAATTGTATTTTTTGTGTATATTGTTGAGAACCTAGACCAAACCTGGGGTGTGTGTGCACAGACTCTGGGTGCACTATGAAATATAACAATTGCTTGATTATGAGAGGTACCTACCTTAGAGGAGGAGAAATATGAACTTGGAGAAGGGTGTTTATCCCTAATCCCTAAGAGCATGGGACCATGTGACATACATTCTTGGGTTGAGGAGTGTTATCACACAGATTTTAGGTTGGGAAAAGCCCGACCCAAAGCATAAGAGTGTGACAACTATGAGAGTACCTAGCCACTGCCACCTTAGATAGACACTCCCCTCGCTTTAGTGATGATAAATCACCACAAGGGGGGAATCCTGGTGACCCTAGGGGGATTAAGATAGAAAGTGTGAAGATGATGGTGAAAACCCCCATAGGTCAAATTTGGAGAAGGATAAAGGCTTGGATATGTTAAAATATTATAACTTCAAAGAATATTCTACTTATATTTGAGTCATTATTGTATAGATCAAATCCCCTTTTGTGGATTGATCAAGTCGAGTCTTTTATAAGATCAAATCCCCTTTTGTGAATTGGTCAAACATGTATTTGTAAAGTTGTCCCCTAGTAATCATAAAGTGGATTTATCCACTTCTAGGAGAAGTCGACTCCACCAAGTGAAGAGTCACAACCCTAGCACCACCTCACAACTTGTATTTATATGTGAGGATGGTGTCTCATTTGTACACTCACCACACTAGCTCTGCAGTTATGAAGAAGTTCGCAAGTCTTGTAGTGATCCAAAAAGGATACAAAGAAGACTAAGGATAGATCAGAACTCGCAGAAGCAACTCAGGACGCTCAAAATGGCCTCAGTAGATACAGAAAAGGAAAAAAATTGAAAATTTTCAAAACTTAGTGAAAATGAAATCATTGCGAAGATCGCGTCGCAAGATTTCCAACGCCACAAACGAATCATCAAATGGAGTTATGGATCAAAATATATTCGTGATCAAAGTTTGGTCAACCTAGCCCAGTGAACAGGGGAATGAGTCGGCATTCGTACTACTAACGTGAACATCAATACAGATGATGTCATCATTCGTACAGCATACGTGGCATGCGCAGGAGGCGACATGTGTCATGTTGATGTCAGCATGACATCATCATGGTAACGTGGCAGCACCAAAGGATTCCATGTGTCACTCATATTTGGCATTTCTGGGTCATTTCATGGACCAGTAAAATTGTGCCACGTGGCAGTCCGTACAACCACGTGGCAGGCTAAGTTGGAATATCATACATTGATGATGCAGGGTGATTGTATAGTGGTTGACGTGGCCCAATGGTTGGTTGCCACGTGGCCCAGTCATGGGCTACCACGTGGCAGTGGGAAAATTCCCAATGACAGCCCGTGAACAAAAATTTAAAAAAAAAATAAAAGTTGGTGCGTCCGCCAAATATGGCACCCGATCGATATCTAGAACCATATCTAAAGTTAGCGGAATGACATGTTTATATATATATACAAGTTACAATGGATAGCCCAAAAGGGAAGGCCCGCGGGCTTGACCTCGGGACCTCCCCCTATATTAACGCCTTCACAAGCTCTGCCAACGACAAGGGAAACGAATTTCGTTGTTTACAAAGCCCGCAAAAAATATTTAAAAGTTGCATCTTCCCAGTGTTGGAGGAGGGCACGCGAGGGTACGAACCGACACAGATTTCAAGACGTTTTCTTCAGCATTTATTGCAGGTTGCAGGGCATGGAAACCGAGACAAAGTTTCTCTTGGGCATGGGAGTGCCAGAGTCGGATTGAGGTGTGGAGATAGTCATTTTTGGGTAATTCGATGCCACGAACTCAGTGGTGCTTTCTATTTTCTGATTTGAGCAAAACTTATGCAGCTTGATTTCAAAATGAGGTATGCTTATGTATTTTTCCAAATTATTTTGCTGAGTTAATAAAAAGGCCTACCCATTTGAGAGCAGGACTCAGAGACGTAGTCCATCAGCGATGAACTCCGTTATCAAGTTTTTTGTGTTCAGATTTGATGCTTATGTCTCTTCATTATTGAGTTTTTCCTTCTTTAATGGTGCACTTTAATTTATACTCATTTATTGCAATTCTTTATAAGTCACTCGATGAAAAGATCTCGGATCATGTTGGTATCAGAGCAGTCATCTTTTACTTGAATTGTTGAGTGTGAATGCTTACTACGGCCAAGCATAATCAGGGTGAAGGAACTCTTAAGAATTTCAATCCCAAAGTTGGTCATGCATATCGAAGGAAGAAAATGGCAGAAGAGGCAAGCATGATGAACAAGAGAAAAACTTCCATATGGTATTTTATCGCATATCAGAAATGGTCAAACGAATATATGGAGACTACGAGAAGATGATGAAGAAGAAAGGGAAGAAAAAGGAAGCGCATGTTGATGATGATGCTTCGGTAAATCAAGGGGCTAGAGGAGACCCTCCGAAGCCTCCATCTTCACCATCAAGTTCTATTTCTTCTTCCTCTGAGCATTCTCATCATTCTCATCATTCTAGCCATAAAGCCTCTTTTAAGAAACCATTATTAAAGCTTGATGTAAAATTTTCTTTACCTATGATTAATGGAGATGTTAATCCTAAAAAGCTAGATAATTGGATCCGACAGGTTGAAGTATATTGTCGTGTTCAACATATTGATGAAGAGGAAGTTAAAGTGCAACTAGCTTCTCTTCGGTTGGAAGGCATCGCTCTCGTATGGTGGGAGAGAAAACATCAGGAGTGTGGTAATCTTATTTCCTCATGGTTAGAATTTAAATCAATGATAAGGAAGCAATTTTATCCATTTGGTTATTTACATAAAGCAATGATGGAATGGAAAATTTTAAGGCAAAGTAAAGATCAAACTGTACAAAGTTTCATAGAATAATTTAGGAAGAAAGCTCTTGCATTAAACATTCCTTTCGATTCTTATGAAACTTTAATGAAATATATTGACACACTTCACAGTTATATTTGTCATAATTTGTTCTTGTTTAACCCCACCAGTCTTGAGGAAGTTTGTGTGCAAGCCACTCACCTTGAGAACATGGGAAAGCATGTTCAAGAAGATCCCACGAAAAAACCTTTCATTCTCCCACATAAGCCATTTAAGAAGTTTAAAAGGAAGGACAAGAAGACTTCCACAGTGACGAGAGAAGGAGGAAATCCATCTTGCACTCATTGCAAGAAAAGCTGTAACGATGATGAACATTGTTGGAAACTGCATCTAGAGAAGATAATGGAACAGTTCAGTGGAAAGGAGAAGACAAAAACTGTTTGCACAAACAAGATCTTGGTTCTGATTTAGGAGACGAAGGAAAGATCACAGCGGTTGGAGTACAAGGTAAGGATTCCCTTCATGCTAGTTCAAATTCCAATAATGAATCTCATGATGATGAACGAAAGAATAAATGAATTATTTCACATAAGGGTTGTATCTAAACACACTAAGATAGATACATTATTTGATCTAGGTTCCCAAGTAAACTTGATATCAGAAGCACTTGTCAAAAAGATGGGTTTTGAAATGAAACCACATCCAAATCCTTATCCTGTTGGTTGGGTATGTGATAAAGAAAAACTTAATGTCACCAAACAATGTAGGGTCATATTTGCTATTGCTTCAAAGTTGATTGATGAAGCGGATTTGGATGTTGTATCACTTGATATATGTGGCATAGTGTTGTGGAGTCCTTATCTTTATGATAGAAAAGCAGTCTTCTTTCGTCACGAGAACAAATACCACCTTACTAAGGGGGGAGTGGAATACATTGTTAGAGTTCACAACATGAGGGTAAACACAACACTTGTTAGTGCAAGACAAATGAAGAGACTCATAAACACTAATAAGAGATATGTACTCATGGTCGTAAGAGAGAAAGATGTCAGAACATCCGACGCTTTCCAAGGATGTGATCCTTCTCATAAGAAATAATTAATTGATATTGTTTCTAAGTATGATGATATTTTCTAGGAACTAGATGGATTACCTCCTAAGAGGGAAATCCAACATGAGATACATCTTCAACAGGATTCTCCTCTTCCTAATGTGGGATTGTACATGATGTCAGTTGTGGAGATGACATAGATCAAGAAGCAGGTACGGGGCTTATTGGATCAAGGGGTCATCAGGCCCAGTTCATCTCCTTGTGGTTCTCTTATCGTGATGGTTCCAAAGAAAGATGGCACATGGCGAATGTGTGTCGATTACCAGGCGTTAAATAAAATCACGGTGAAAAATCGATACCCTCTTCCTTGTATAGATGATTTACTTAATCAGTTGAAAAATGTTGTTTATTTCACTAAGTTGGATTTGCGCAGTGGATACCATCATATCAGGGTTGCAGAACATGATGCATGGAAGACTACCTTTAAAACCAAACATGAATTGTTTGATTGGTTAGTTATGTCATTTGGGCTTTGTAATGCTCCGACAACTTTCATGCGTGTGATGAATGATGTATTCAGGCCTTTTCTAGATGATTTTGTGATTGTATATTTAGACAACATTCTTATTTTTAGCGGGACTTGGGATGAACATGTGAATCATGTAAAGAAAGTATTAGATACTTTGCAAAGGGGAAAGTTGTATGTAAAATTTTCTAAATGTGAATTTGGAAAGACTGCACTTGTGTACTTAGGTCATATTGTAGGAGGAGGACAATTAAAAATTGATCCTTCCAAGATTGATGTAATTGTAAATTGGCCTGAGCCCAAAAGTGTAACCGAGATACAGAGATTCTTAGGTGAAGTCCAGTATTGGAGGAGTTTCATTTAAAACTTCTCATTTATAGCAACTCCTTTGCATGCCTTAACCAGTGTGAAGAACACTTTTTAGTGGGGAGGAAAGCGACAAAAATATTTCGACACTTTGAAGGAGAAGATCAGTACCACACCAGTATTAGCATTGCCTAATATTCAACAGCCCTTTGAGATCGAGACAGATGCCAACGAATATGCCATGGGTGCAGTATTGATGCAATATCATAAGCCTATATGTTACCACTCTGAAACTTTTAACCAAGTTGTTGTTAACTATCCTACATATGATAAAGAGTTGTATGCATTAGTGAAAAGCATAAAGAAATGGAAACATTACTTGTTAGGGAAGGAAACAATCATACATACAGATCACCAACCCTTACAGTATCTCCGAGCACAAACCAAACTGTAACAATCTCGACACTACAGATAGATGGGTTTTCTACAACAATTTCATTTGGTAATCAATTACAAAAAGGGTACAAGTAATAAGGTAGTTGACATGCTTTCTATACCTCCTATTCTTGTTTCTATTATTTTGAAGAATATTTATTTATCTCATGATAGCTATGTGGAATAATATGCCATTGATGAAGATTTTAAAGAAGTATATGAGAAGCTAACCCATGGTGCACAGGTAGAGAACTATTGTCTGCATGGAAAACTACTCTACCATCTTGGAAAGTTATGTATTCCTACAAGTGAAAGAGTCCATGTAATACAAGAAGCTCACACTTCTCTTGTGTCTGGGAATTTTGGGATAGGAAAAACTATGGCTCATTTACGGAGGTTTTTCTACTAGCCTCAAATGAAAGCAATTGTAACTAAATATGTTAAGGGGTATGTGATGTGTTCTACTTGTAAGCCCACTAATCGAAAATTGGGGTTATACTCACCCCTACTTGTTCCATCCCATCCATGTGAAAGTATCTCCATGGATTTTATAGGGCGTTTACCAATGTCGAAAGGGTCTCATGACTATTTGTATGGTGTAGTGGATAGGTTCATCAAGATGTGTATCTTGATGCCATGTAAAAGGTAGATCATTGTTGATCAGACTTCTAATCTCTTCTTTCAGTATGTTTGGGTTCACTTTGGATTACCCACATCCATTATCTTGGATCGAGATACTCTATTCCTTGGGGATTTTTGGACAAGCTTGTGGAAAATGATGGACACCAAATTGAAGAGGAGCATTGATTTCCATCCACAGACCGACGGACAGGCAGAGGTTGTAAACCAAACAGTGGTACTGCAGCAAGCATCCCAAGTTATGGGATGAACAGATACCCTATGTACAACATGCTTACAACCGAGCCTTACATTCCTCTACTCAGTGTTCTCCTTTTTAGACATGTTTTGGGTACCTACCTAAAGTTCTTTTGGACTTGATATATGGGGGATATGTCAATTCAAATGAAGAAAAAAATGAAAACAAAGCCCACAAGTTCATTTAGAGGATACAATAGGTACACCAAGCAGTTAGGGAACAGTTGGAGAAAAGTCAAGCACAGTATAAAGCTTGAAATGATAAACACAGGGTTGATCATTAGTTCTAGGTTGGAGACCGGGTATGGCTTCACATCAACAAGGAGAGATTGAAGGATGAAGGCAAGAAACTCAAGCACATTCGCTATGGACCCTTCACTATTTTGAAGAAAAGTGGTACCAATGCTTTCATCTATATCTTCCACCTTATATGTAGATTTACTCAGTTGTAAATGTAGAGAACTTGAAACTTTTTTAGCTTCCCATGATCATGGATCGGGATGAGGAAGTTTCAATACCTTCAGTTGATGAGTTTTCTCCTGAATACTTGGATGATTTAAAGGAATATATCATATTGAACATAAGGACGAGGAATTCACGCAGGGGTGATGTTGATTATCTTCGAGTAGGCTTAAAGGGCACACATCCAAGCAAGGCAAAGTGGATTGAGAAGGACAAGGTGAGGGAACTCTTCCCTCACTTATCTATTGATTGATGAAAGATTTTGGTGGTCCAAAAAGATCTCATTGGGAAGGCATGATCCAAAAATGATCCAGAGAATACTAAGGACATCTCAGAACTCGCAGAAGCAACTCAGGATGCTCATAATGGCCTCAGCAGACAGAGAAAGGGAAAAAATTCAAAGTTCTCAAAACTCAGTGAAAATGACATCATCGTGAAGAGTGCATCGTAAGATTTCCAACGATGAAAACCGCTCGTCAAACAGAGTTCTGGATCGAAAGATATTTGTGGTTAAAGTTTGGTCAACCTAGCCCAATCAACAGGGGGATGAATCGGCATCTGTACTGTTGACGTCAACATCAGTATAGATGACGTCAACATCTGTACAACATATGTGGCATGCACAGAAGGTGACATGTGTTATGCTGGCATCAACATGGTGACGTGGAAGAACTAGAGGCCGCCACGTGTAACTCATATTTTCCATTTTTGGATCATTTCATGGCCAAGTAAAATTGCACCACGGGGCAAGTTGTACGGTGACATGGCAGGCTAAGTTGGAAGACCATACGCTGACATGGCAGGGTGATTGTACAATGTTTGACGTGGCCCAATGGTTGATGCCACGTGGCCCAGTCATGGGATACCACATGGCAGTGGGAAAATGCCCAATGACAGCCCATGAACGAAAATTCAAAAAAAACTAAAAGTTGGTGGGTCCACCAAATCTGGCGAGACCCCACCAAATTTGGAACACGACCGATATCTAGAATCATCGCTAAAGTTAGTGGAATGACATGTTTAAATATATATACAAGTTACAATGGATAGCCCAAAGGGGGAGGCCTGCGGGCTCGACCCTGGGACCTCCCCCTATATTAACGGCTTAACACAAGCTCCACCAACCACAAGGGAAAAACATTTTGTTGTTTACAAAGCCCGCAAAAAATATTTAAAATTTGCATCTGTGTAGTGCTAGAGGAGGGTGCGTGAGGGTACGGATCGACATGGATTTCAAAAAAATTTCTTCAGCATTTATTGCAGGTTGCAAGGCACGAAAATCGAGACAGAGTTTCTCTTGGGTATGGGAGTGCCAAATTCATATTGAGGCATGGAGATGGTCATTTTTGGGTAATTCGATTCCATGAATTTAGTGGGGCTATCTATTTTCTAACATGAGCAAAAATTTTGGAGCTTGATTTCAGAATGAGGTATACTTATGTATTTTGCCAAATTATTTTGCAGAGTTAATAAAAAGGCCTACCCATTTGAGAGTAGGACCCGGAGACGTAGTCCATCAAGGATAAACTCCGTTATCAAGTTTTTTTTATTCATATTTGATACTTATGTCTCTTCATTATTGAGGTTTTCCTTCTTTAATGGTGCACTTTAATTTATGCTCATTTAATGCAATACTTTATAAGTCACTCAATGAAAAGATCTTGCATCATGTAGGAACTACTACTGCAGCTAAGTATGACATCAAGGAGGGTTCTTGGTTCGTATCTTGGTATTTCTTGGCTAAGTGGTTCACTACTCTTCCTAGTGAAGGAGGAGGATCTTTTGTTCGGTCTTTGGTCTATCTATATTGAGAAAGTTTTGATGAGTTTTCTCCCCCATGAGGGTTTCCAAGGATAATTTATGCGTCTCTATTGTTTCTGTGATTGTGTCTCTTTCAATGATCTCATTTATGCATCTAATGTGTTAAATGTTTATAATAATGAAAGAAGAATCGTAATTTCTAGTTGTATAAGTAAAACATCAACATGGTATCAGAGCAGGTCTGAAAGAGACCAACTCATAATCCAATTTTCAGTATTATAGTTGTTGTTGAATTAGGGTTTCTGCATAAACCCTAAGTGTGATGTTTTCCCTGTTTAAGGAGGACATTGGAGGAAGTATCCACATCTAGGATTTTTCCCTAGGAAGGCGCATCTAGTCCCTCGATCAGAGTTTTGAAAATTGAAGTTTGAGAAAATAGGTTTTCCTCATAAAACCCTAGGTTGCAGTTGCAGTTGCAGTATTAGTTGCACTATCAGTTGCAATGCTAGTTCCTACATGCCAGTTGCAACACTAGTTGCAGTGAAAATTTTTGTGAAGTATTGGGACTGATTTTTATTGTACTAATGCACCTTACCCTAACAAATATCCAGCTAAATTTAAGTTATAAGTTGAAGCACCTTTGAATTTTTAAAAGTTTTTTGTTTATTTTTATTGTTGTGAGATGGTGCCACTCCCTGCTAATACTGTCCGAGGTATGTACTTACATATGTTTAAACTGTATCATTATTTTAAAGGGTATTTGCAAGAGAAAGGATATGTTGTCTAAACAACAATCGTAGATTCAGAGGGATCCCAGATCCAACACATTCAGAGGAACTATGCACCCTATGTTTGATTACTTTGATATGCCTCTACTTGTTATGGAATTATTGTAATCTTATGAATATACAGGTTGCATTTTGATCTATTGAAGTTATCATATTAACCATTGGTCAAAATTAATGTCAAAGTATTAGATTGATTAAAGTTGAGATTATAGAGTTTATTCCCTAACTCGGTTTTTTGTCAAGAAAGAATATTATTTTAGTATAGAGGACAGGTTGAAGAAAATACTCGTCATCTTGAGTGAAGGAGACTCGGAAGAAAAGAAACACACTCATTCTTGAGGACAAGACTCCAAGTTCTAGGTTTGATTGATTAAATTGATAAGATTCAAATTTACACATATCAAGTTTGATAACTACTAAACACTATAGTTGTGATAGCAATCTTTGNAAATGTTTACTATAATCATTTACTAGATATAACTAACATCTCTTCTTGGAGAAACTTTTTGTTTTGTTTCCAGGTTACCATGGAGGAATGATTGATCGCAACACTATAATAGTGTTTCTCTCATTTCTTATTATTTTATTTCTTACTTTTAACCCTTGTTTCAGACAAGTCACAAGTGATAGCTCTGAAGGAGCTATTGTGACGATCGTTCTCACTATTGATTTTATTATTGTTATTGTTAACTACCAAAAACGCACCAGCATTTTTGAAGGAAATATGCCTAATCTTGTAGGGAAATTTTGACTAGCTTCCTTAGCTCCAAATCCAAATCTGATTGTACCATTGGAAAGCTTACAATCTGTAGATGTCTATCGACTATTGGAACGTGCGAAGCGGATATTCCATGGCTGAGAAAATTGATTTTTCCTAAAGGCAGTTTTTTCTGAAAATTCTGACTTTCGGTGGTTAAATGACCCAGGAACTGTTCCAGTCAACCACCGAAAGCCTGTTTTAACCAGAATTTTCAAAATTTCGCCCAGATCAGGAATTTTTGAAGCATAATGAGATGAAACCTCTTGGAATAGACATGTGGTGAATTATCAA